>CAHIKZ030001435.1:2060000-2092500 GCA_903632075.3 Acanthosepion pharaonis | reverse complement strand
AGAAAGAAAGAATGAATGAATGAATGAATGAATGAATGAATGAATGAAAGAAAAATTAAAATATCTTAAACGAAAGAAAATATGAAAGAATGAAAAAAAGAAATGAAAAGGGACAAATAAAGAATTCCGAAAGGCTATGAAAGGAATAAAAAGTATAAGAAAGAAAGGAAGAAAGAAAGAAAATTGGAAAACAAAAAAAAAGGAAACAAAGAAACACAAAAAAACAAAGAAAGAAAAAAAAGAAAAAAGAAAACATATCGATGATGATTAAAGAATGAAAAAAGAGATATATATCTTGGAAGGTAAAAGTTTAAACTTTGTGGACAGACGTTATGCTTAATTCTTCTTCTGTTTGCAGTTTCCAATCAGGATACAGGCGATCATGGCTCACCACAACCTCCCGTCTTGTGGTTTCTCCTTCTTCAGGATTAAGATATGACTATACCAATTGACAATAATGTTCCCGTTTTTGCTTTCTCCTTAGCTCTCATTTGATCTAAACTCTCTAGTTTTCTATTCACGGATGCATCTTCAATATTTTCCATCGTCTTGCATCTTCTTTTCTTTATCCTCAAGTATCCCTTACTTGCTTCATTCACAACTTTAAAATTTGCATGCAAATATCGCGCCACAAACTTTAAATTCCAACGCCACCCCACTCCTGTCGTCCTCGCCGAAACCAAATTGTAACATGATTTATAAGTCTTCGTACAAAACCCTTGAAATCTCTACCGACATTTTTATTTAAAAAAACAAACAAACAAACAAAATAATCCATGAAATCAAAACAAAAAGATATTGAAATAGCAAAAACAAACAGTAGAAAAGTAAAGAAAATAAAGAAAATATTGAGAAAATGTCCCCAAACGTAATCAACGAAGGATTTTTTCCGATCAGTAAAGGTCGCTCGTATCAAAAATTACCTGTCAATCATGCCCATGTTAATGTGCGGGAATAGTGGCACCTTCTGCCAAAGGGAGACAATCAATCAGCGTCGCTAACAAACCGCAACAGAATGACCTGAAATAAATTAGACCAGTGTCTTTCTCCTTTTCTGTCGGAGGGACTTCACACATCACTGCTTCTAATCATGGCGATTAAAATATGGAGAAAGTGCGAATGATACGAGGAGAAGGAAAGAAGAAGTTTGGTGGGAAGCAGACGAGAATAGGAAGAGCGATTGATATGAATGAAAAATACAAACGAGAACGGGTGAAAGAGGCGACAAGGATTTAATAACTCACATCGTATAGGAGTTGATGAGAATTGGAAAATGGACAAGTGTATTTGTCTTATTTGAAGATAAGAAGGATTTTGTAAGAAAGAAAGAAAGAAAGAAAGAAAGAAAGAAAGAAAGAAAGAAAGAAAGACAGAAATAGAAAATGATGGAGAAAGAAAGAAAAGCAAATGATAAGAAAGAAAGAAAGAAGCGAATAACGGAGAAAGAAAGAAAGAAAGAAAGAAAGAAAGAAAGAAAGAAAGAAAGAAAGAAAGAAAGAAAGAAAAGAGAGAAAGAAAAAAGCAAATAACGGAGAAAGAAAGAAGCAAATAACGGAGAAAGAAAGAAAGAAAGAAAGAAAGAAAGAAAGAAAGAAAACAAAGCAAATGGTCACAGAAAGGAAAAAAGAAAAAGAAAAGACGAAGAAAGAAAGAAAGAAAGAAAGAAAGAAAGAAAGAAAGGATAAACAAAAAATAACGACAAAGGAAAGAAAGAAAGGAGTATAGATAGAATACGATAGTAAATGAAAGAGGATTACAAATGAAGAAAGAAAAAGAAATAAACAAAAAAGAAATATAGGAATTGCGGAAAAAGAAAGAAAAGAAGGAATAACCTAAGACAGAAAAAAAGAACGAAATTTAAGAGAGGTATGAAAAAAGATAAAGATAGAAAAGAAGAAAGAGAGAGACAGAAAACATTGAGTGAGAAGAGGTGTGTTGAAGAGTGGAGAGGATTGACCGACATTTGTTCACAAGTAAAGAAAGAAAGAAAGAAAGAAAGAAAGAAAGAAAGAAAAAGCGAATGACGGAAAACAAAAAGAAAAAGCAAATGAAGGCAAAAGAAATAAAGAGAAAGTGAGAAAGAGAAAGAAAAAAAACATGACGGAGAAAGAAAGAAAGAAAAAGTGCGTAACGGAGAAAGAAAAAAAGAAACAAACAAACACACAAAAATGACTAAAATATGGCCTTTAAAAGAAGGAAAGAAATTAAAGAAAGTAAGAAAGGAAGAAAGAAATAGAAAATGATGGAGAAAGAAAGAAAAAAAGAAAGAAAAGCAAATGATAAGAAAGAAAGAAAGAAAGAAAGAAAGAAAGAAAGAAAGAAAAAAGCAAATAACGGAGAAAGAAAGAAAGAAAGAAAGAAAGAAAGAAAGAAAGAAAGAAAAAAGCAAATAACGGAGAAAGAAAGAAAGAAAGAAAGAAATAAAGAAGCAAATAACGGAGAAAGAAAGAAAAAAGCAAATAACGGAGAAAGAAAGAAAGAAAGAAAGAAAGAAAGAAAGAAAGAAAGAAGCAAACAACGGAGAAAGAAAGAAAGAAATAAAGAAAGAAGCAAATAACGGAGAAAGAAAGAAAGAAAGAAAGAAAGAAAGAAAGAAAGAAAGAAAGAAAGAAAGAAAGACAGAAGCAAATAACGGAGAAAGAAAGAAAGAAATAAAGAAAGAAGCAAATAACGGAGAAAGAAAGAAAGAAAGAAAGAAAGAAAGAAAGAAAGAAAGAAAGAAAAAAAGAAAGAAAGAAGCAAATAACGGAGAAAGAAAGAAAGAAAGAAAGAAAGAAAAAGTGCGTAACGGAGAAAGAAATAAACAAACAAACACACAAAAATGATTAAAATATGGCCTTTAAAAGAAGGAAAGAAATTAAAGAAAGAAAGAAAGGAAGAAAGAAATAGAAAATGATGGAGAAAGAAAGAAAAAAAGAAATAAAAGCAAATGATAAGAAAAAAAGAAAGAAAGTAAGAAAGAAAGAAAGAAAGGAAGCACGAGTGAGCGGAAGAATAACGGATATTAAAAGCCACAGAGATGAAGAATGCTGAAGAAAGAAAAATACATGAAGAAAATAAAAGAAAACTAAAAAAAAAAAAAGAAAACATCTAGAAAAATCTGACAAAAGATGAAGAAAAGAAATTCAAGAGACTGATTGGAAAATGACATTCTGTAAACTTAGTAAAGGCAAAAAAAAGAAAATTTCAAAACGGAAATCAATGGAAAAATAAATGAATAAATAAATAGCTTTTCAATTACAAAAATAATAAAGACGCCAAAATAAACATATTGATCAATTCTCACGGGCTTTTAGGCAATATTTAGAAAATACAAGGAACGTCAGTAAACTAAGGTATATTCACACACACACACACACACACACACACACACACGCACACGCACATATATATATATATATATATATATATATATATTGAACAATAAGAAAATAAAAAATATAGACACACTGGGTTGTAGATTAATATTCTTTCGTTTTATTATTATTATTATTCCATTTAGATTCCTCGGCTAGTTTCGACCGAAATGGCCATCATCGGGAGGAGAAATATTTCTGCTTGCTGTTGGCAGTGAACTACAGAAATGAATGAGTTTTGTTGGAGAAAATGAACTTTTGTCTGTAGTTTTCATTTGTTTTTTAATTTTTTTATCTTTTTCACATGAATCTTTTAACATTCCTTGTGTTGGTCAAACAGTCTCTTTTAAGTTGTTATTTGAGATAAGAGCTGGATAGATACATGTTACTCTCAATTCTCTGGTCAGTTTGACAGTTTTATTGGACCTGGTGAGGGGATGTGTCTCTGTTTAGTGTTTCTGTGTGTGTTATTTGGTTCTTAGGCAGTGAGTGAGTATGATATGTGTAAGCGTGTGTATTTCTGTGGGTGGGTGTTATCATTTAGCTCATTAGGAAGTGAGTGAGTATGATGTGTGTAAGTGTGTTTATTCGTGTGGGTGAGTGTATAAGTGTGAGGCCTCCACACCTCCGTAAGCATGTGGGTAGGTTTTGCTTTGTTGACTTATATATTGTTACTATCTATATATTGTTAAATTTATGATTTAGCCCGGCTGGATATTTTGTTTTTAGACGTTGTATCCACTTATTTTCATGGAACTCTAAAATCTTTCTAATGTTATCTGCTCTGAACCTTTCTATTCTCTCAATTATAGTGAATTTGGCATGGGTTTTGAAATCATGTTTTTCCAGGCGGAAATGTTGTTCTACAGGTAATAATTTTCATGGGGGAGTCGACTTAATTCGCTTACGATAATTAATTCTGTAGTGAAAGGGCCATTCAGATTTTCCTACATATTGTTTCTGGCATAGTGTGCATTCTAGGAGGTAAATTATGTTATGACTTCTACAGTTAGAATCGTGGTAGATTTTGAAAGTAGATTTAGTGACTGAGCTAGTGAATGAATTCGTGTGTTTAATATGGTTGCAACATCAACTTCTTTTGTTGTTACATGGTTGGGAAAATCCTGTTGTTTTTGTTTTTAGTTCATTACGGATTACCTTGTCCCCTGAAATGTGGTTACTACCTATGATTTCTTTTAGGTTCTTAGGTCTACGATATGCAAGAAGGCCGGGTTCCTTAAGCAGTTTTTTCAGGTCTGGTTTGAGATGTAGTATTTCCCAGCGACGTTTGATTATTTGGGATAGTGGAGGCAAAGTGGGATTGAAAGTGGTTACTAAAGGGATGCGGCTAGATTTATTTTTAATCTTGTATATTAGGGTGTCTTCTCTAGGTGTGGAAATTGCTTTATTTATTTGTTCCCTGATTAGGTGTTGTTTATGGCCACGTGTTTTGAATTGATGCTCCAGATTTTCAATGTGTTTATTTAATTCTTCATTGTTGGAAAATATCCTTCTGAATCTAAGTGCTTGTGAATAGGGAAGGTTCTCTTTGAGGTGTTTAGGGTGGGAAGACTTAAAGTGTAGATAGTTGTGGGTGTCGGTTATTTTAGTGTGTAGTGTCGTTTGTAGTTTTCTGTTTTCATCTATGTAAATGCGGGTGTCTAAAATGTTACTGATGTTGTGGATTTTTATATATATATATATATATTATATATATATATATATATATATATATATATATATATATATATATATATATATATATGAAGAAATATAGTCTTAAGATGTGCTATATTTATGGGATAAAGTGTTCAATATCAGAGATAGAGCGATGTGTAAATATAAAAGTGAACATAGAAGTCAACACTAAGAGGCGACAGTCTGTTTCATGCTAGATGCAATTGTCAGGCAACTAGCATGAAACAGACTGTCGCCTCTAAGTGTTGACTTTCGCATGTTCACTTTTATATATATATATATATATATATATATATATAAATAGGTTTGAAACGGTACAAAAGCGTATTAAGGCATTAAAACAAAAAAATTGTATTGTAGGCCATGATAATTTTAAAACAAAACACACACCAGTCGACCGGTTTCGTCCCCTCTCGTCAGAACTGTTAACGGGGAACTAAGATTATGAGGAAAAGAAAAAAGTCTGTCATGGATGACATGAATGAATGAACAGGGAAGGGGAAAAAAAATTATACCAACCAAGCTGCTAGAAGCGCAGAACAGCAAGCCCAAGCAAACAATCTCTTTGTTTGCAAAGAGCAGGTTGCCTGGACCTGATGTAAAGCGACTCGAACACCTTAAGATGGAAAAGTAAGTGCGAACTGGCCAAAACGGAAAACCAGTTCACACTGAAATCCATCGCACAAGTTGGATTCTTTATAAAATGATCCGCAATCGAAGACCCATACGTGTTACGAATGGTATCGCCCAAAGAAAATTTTTTGTTTAGTATTATCGCAGGTACGTGTTGTTTAATTCTCACGTCCAACCGCTGTGTCGTTCTACCTATGTAGTCGCATCCACAACTACATTTGAAATAGTAAATAACAGAGTTAATATGGTGGGGGGTAGAACATCTTTACACATAGATGAAAGTACGGACTTAGTTGGAAAGACAACACGAACGTTCGCTGCAAAATAACACGAACGTTCGCTGCAAAATAACACTCACGTGAACTACGCTTGGCGAAGGATTCTCTAATCCTACCCAACCATATATATATATAAACCATCGCTTTCTAAACAAAAGGAGAACTTTTCACGATCGCTAAATTTATTTTTTGATATATGAGCAACTTATTTTCCTATTTTACTGCTCAGGTTGGTTCATTATTATTAATTCATTATTAACGCATTTATTTTAATCGTAAATTTATTTTAATTTTACATATATATATATCTTCGTAAAATTTTAGACATGTTCCAACCATACCATTTTGGCGTTCTTTTCATTTTCATTGTTTGTTTAAAATCATTTGCCAACGAAAGACCCTGATGAAGCGTTGGCCGAAAGGTACCTAGGTCCTGCAAAAAAAAAAAAATGGTCATACAAAAGAAATTCATTTTCTTTAAATCAATATATATATATATATATATATATATATATATATATATATATACGTTTTGGTGTGCGATGTAGGTATATGTATATTCATTAACATATGTCTTTGCTTTGACTAAGCACATCGAGAACTGTTATGTTTACTTCTCATGAATAAATTTATTTGGTTGCCTGTCTATGCAGGTCAACACGCGCGTATACGGTTGCTTATATCTGGTCGTTTGGTTTATATAACTCTCTCTGCCTATATATATATATATATACATTTGTGTATTTAGACAGCAATCCTTCTCTCATACACATTTCATTGAACACGACAGACAAGGTGCTTTTATTTAGTTTTATACAATTTCTCTTGCGACCTAATATTTTTTTCTTTTCGAATGATAAATTATATAAAAACAGTCCGAATGTTCTTTTTACCTGAGCGCGTTCGGCAAAACATTTAGCCATTTTCAAGGAGTAAATATTTTAACTGTTAAACAAGAAATTGAGCGTGTTTTGAAAATTGAAAACATTTTATAAAACATACATACAACAAACAATTTGTTACTTCTTTGTAATATAAAATGTATGATGCCTATTTCATTATTTTCATATATATATATATATATATATATATATATATATATATATATATATAGTCTTAAGCTGTGCTATATTTATGGGATAAAGTACTCAATATCAGAGATAGAGCGTGTGTAAATATAAAAGTGAACATAGAAGTCAACACTTAGAGGCGACAGGCTGTTTCATGCTAGATACAATCGTCAGGCCTGTCGCCTGTACGTGTGGATTCAATGTTCACTTTATATATATATATATATATATATATATATATATATATATATATATATATAAGAGATAATGATATATACATTTTATACATCATGAATAATTTTGGGGGTACATGTATGACAAAGTAGAAAATGTTTCTCTGTCGACGATATGAGATAGCAGAATATCTCCCAATATTGTTCTTTATATATAAAAATTTATGATCATTATCTCGTACAACCGACATGGGAAAAGTGACCCCTTTGTCATAAATTTTCCCCCGTATATATATACTAGCAGCATGGCCCGGCGTTGCCTGTGCTTAATTCAAAAATCGTACGACTCATACAGCAATCGCTATCACTTGACTTAGGAAATTTTTGCTCTTCCTTGCCTTTAAAGGAGTGCCCTTTGCCGTGCTAATGTTGCTACATGCCTTACTTCTTGCCTATCTCACACTGCGAATTTTTTCTAAGCACTATACTAAACATTAAATCTGTTACGAAAAAAGAACTAAACAAAATGAACACAAAACGATCAGCTTTAAAAAAAGGACTTGTAACTGGAAAAACCGAATGAAAAAAGAATGTTAACAACAAATACTTTTTCACACCCAACCCAGTTCTGCGGAATCAGAATCAACGTTGAGTTTAAGCAAGCAAATGAGCCAATTGGAGTAAAGTGCCATGCAGTTTTAAATTTTTCCCACTTGTGACGAATGCAGCTATCGATTTATTTTTTTTTTTTGCATGCTAGCATACTAGTTAACATTCGTGTCAGTCAGCTGTTGGCTCTCACGCTGGCCAATAGAATCTTCCTGCCTTTTCGTGGCAGCCAGCTATTGGCTCTCACTCTGGTCAGTACAAAATGGACGCAAACTGCATGAAAACTGCCGTAAAGGATGAAAAAATCGATTATTTCCACTATCGATGGCAGTTGGGAAATGCAAAGCCGGTCTTTGCCTTCCCGCTAACTTGGAGCATGTGCATGTAAATATTGGTGCAATTTATCTCTTGTTTCAATGGAATGCCCCACTCTCCCTGTTACGTATTGTGGACTGACTATATCAGTAAATGTGTTTTGTGCACAGGTAATACCTGAGATAGGCTTCGGGAAGTGCTAACCAATCCCCTGTCTTTCAGTAATATATTCTCTTTTACAATAAACTTCTCTTTCTTCCATTTACGTCAGTGTTGCTGTTCCTTTCACTCGAGTACCACCATTGTCTGTTTGTAACCTGTTTAAGGATAAAACAGTGGCGACGAGGATTCGATTCAAACTCACAGCGGAAAAGACCCCAAAACCCTCTTTGTAAAACGTACAACAGTAGTGATTACGGATTTGAACGACTTACGTTGAAAATACCCAGTGAAATTACACAGCCAAAATGGAATAACTAGCTGAATTTACTAAATTTTTTACACGCTAGTTTGCAGTCACAACAGCAGTAACACCAACAATTACAGCAACAGTTGTTACAGCAACAAGAAAAAATTGAAAAATCACAAAAAAAATTTCAAGATGATCTGATACAATTACGAACACAACAAGCGGAAGACACTAAGCTATTGTGCGAAACCGTAATATTTAAAACAACAGCTACAGTTTCTTTTTCCCCTGAAGGAATATCGAATTCGTTATCAGAATTCAAGTATGAACCGGACAATGGAGTAATTTTCCTTGCCTGTTTTCGTAGATACGAGATGATTTTTTTCGAAAAGGTGTAAACAATGGTCTGAAGAGGAGAAAATTACCTTGTTAGTCCAAAAATTAGGTACAGAGAAGAATACTAAATACACGAACCTAATTTACCTTAAAAGCCGGAGAGTATCTCGTTCGAGAAGACAATAAAGATTTTGTCAGGAATTTTCGACGAAAGAGAAAGTTTGTTCCATACTCGATACAAGTGTTTAAACATTGTAAAACAAGAGAATGAAAACTGTGACTTTTTTTTTTTAAGCGTTTCACCCCAAGCAAGGCGGGAAGCCACTAGCACGCAAGGGGTTACAGATAGTTGGAGTGAGAGCAAATAGGAGTGATAGAGGAAAGGATGAAGAGAAGGATAGACCAAGGCATCTGGAGACGTCGATTGACATTACATTTGAATAGTTGGAGATTATAGATATCAGGGAAACAGCAAAAGGGGAGGGAGTTCCACAGGCGAGAAGTGCGAGACATGAAGCTATTGGAGTAGAAGAGACGGCTACATTTAACAGTTTAGACAGTGAAAGGGTGAAAGCGAGATGCCAGCCTAGTAGAACGCTTAGGCAATGTAAATTCACAATGTGAATTGTTTAAATTAGGCGACCTTTCTGTCGACATGATTAAATCTTCGTCCAGGGACTTACAACGTCGAAAGACAAAGACTTGATGGAGTGATATACATGCTAAAAGGAAGAAGATTTGAGTGTAAGAGAAATTTAAATCAGTTAAGGCCAAGACATACGAAAGATGTCACGCCTAGGAAAGAATTACCAAGGGAGGTAATATATGACACATTCGAAATACCTGTCGCCATTTCCCCCAACAGTACCGATGAAGTATAAGATCCCCGTAAACCTTTAACGGCCTCAACTCTCACCAGCACAAAAATTGGTGAGACGATAAAGTACTAAGAAGAGGAAAAAAATCAAACAACTATGTCTTGACTCCCAAAAGAAAAGGTCTTGACCAAAATTTCATGTGAAAATTAGCTCGGGGGAGGTGCTGTAATGGAATATCCCACTCTCTATTTTACCTATTGTGGATTGACTACTACTGTACTGATGCGGCATTCACCCTGGGCGGATTGAGCCGGCTTCTTCCTGCTATGAGAAGATTCTTGGGATAAATTACAGAAGTAGGGTACCCAGGCCTACTCGGATAACGTTCTTGCTTGCCGCGGGGTTCCCACAGACGCAGAGACAGGAACGACCAGAAGCCGCCGGTTACCGATGCAGACGCTCCTTAGATTTTCACCAGAGCCCTTGTTAGCCGGCGTGTGTGTCAGACCTGTCCGCCTTGGGTGGCCCTACCAGGAACGAAGTTCCGGGCGGCATAGCTCTGGCACTACCGTTTACACCCCCCCCACACCGACTTTGAGGTATGGGTTGGACTTTGGGGGCTTACAGTACCAGGTGTTCCCAAGCGGTCCCCCATCTAAGTTCTGACCTGGCTCTACGATGCTTAACTTCGGTGATCGTAGGAGAACCGGTGTTTCAGCGTGATTTGACCGTAAGCACATTGTGGATTGACTATATCAGTATTATATGTAGTGTGCACAGAACATACCACGGTCTGTCTGTCTGTCTGTCTATCAGTTTGCTGGCTTCGGGAAGTGTTAGTCGATTCCCTGTCTTTCAATTGTGTATTCTCTTTTACAATAAATCTCATTTTCTTCCATCTACGCACATGTTGCTGTGACTTTCACTCGAGTACCACCTTTGTCTTTTTGTAACCTTTTAAGGATACAACATATTTCATCTCATTTTAACTGATATATTTACCAAAATTAGACAAAATATCTTTATATACTAAAGAGTCAATTTATACAATAAAATCGCCATTGGCTTCAGCCATGGCCTACAGACAATTTCGGAATCTCTTGCATTACTTCTGGACAGTCTCCTTGTTTAAGTTAGCGAATGCTGCCATAATCCTAGCCTTTATTTCATCTTTGGCGTTAGTTTTGTTGGTCTCTCCACACATAATAATCAAAGGTAATGCAGTCTGGGGAAGTTATGTGACAAGATGTAGAGGGTGATGTGGTCGCAGAAATTGTCTGACAGCCATGAGTTCTCCTGCTTGCGTGGCATTGTGCTAGAAATACGATCTTCCAGGAGCCACCCTCTTGACCCAGGACAGCATTACCTCCCCAAAGAACTTGATGTAGGGCTCCTTGTTGAATCTGAGAGACAGTAGGAAGATGAATGGAGGCAAAACGTCGTCATCACTTGTGATCACTTCAAATCCATTCATAATCACCATTAGATTCATCCATCTCTCTACGAATCCTCCGCACTGTCCTCAGATGGACAGCCAAATATACTGAAATGTTCGTATTTGTGCTCCCGGCACGAATTCCAAGCAGTACAGCATGCTGTTTCCAATTTTCTGCCGGAGCCAATTGCGCCATGGTGCTCGTTTTCTCACAGAAGGTGCCCAACTGACCCTACTATACTGTGCTGTCGACAAAACCCAAAACAAACAAAGCGCATATATATAAGAAGGGGGTAATGTATATTAATTTACTTTCAAAAGCAGAATTAAATTAATCTTTCGCTCGCCAGTGGTTTGACATTGTCGGAGGAGACACATTTGTGGTGTTGAAACACGACTGTAACGGTGTAGCGATTTTTAACATGTTTTTGTTTTAATTTCTTATAATAAATCTTATTTAGCTCTACTCTGTATTGAGCCCTCATTTTAAGTAAATGTTATGGACAGTGGAATTGTACTACATTTGTTCTCATTTAACCTGGATATATATATATATATATATATATATATATATATATATATATATATATATATATATATATATATATATAGTGTGTGTGTGTGTGTGTGTGTGTGTGTGTGTTATAGGAATAAATTGTCGCTGCTGACACTTAAATTTTGAATATAGATCGCCAGTGAGAAAACACGGGCGATCCTACTTCTAATAGGTAGATCACGTGACCATAGAGGAAACGGGTATAAATGAATTAGCGTGGTGTCTGACTGATCCCTATTTCTAATCTATCCTTTATTACCATACGGAACACTCTTTCTGCACTATCCTCTATCACTACACGGTGGTTACTTTCCGAGCGAGTATTTTCGAGCAAGTACTCTTAGGGAAAGTGTTATCTGAAGGTGTCTGTCACCAGCATTGTTCAACGGCGTTACTATAGTTGTATCTGTGATTACAAAGTCTCTACTACAACGAGCATTACGAAAATGACAACGAGTATTCGTTGATATGACAAAAGTGGCATCGAGTGTTCGTTGACATCACAAATATATATATTTAAAGATATGTTAAATCGTACAAAATTTGATCACTGCCATAAAGAGATAAAAATTAGTTTTATTATTACCACTCAGGTTAATAAAAAGGAAAAAGGAAAAACGAACTAGCTAACCGGTTTCGTACCTCGCTCAACAGAGCTAAATCGAGGTTAATAAAGTAAATTATTTAAAAAAGAAGTCTATTGGGGGAATTTTTTAAGGTGGTAATTAGTTGGAGGCCTAATACAAAGTCCTTCTGTTTACATAGAGAAGGCTTTAATGATAGAATATAGATGCCCCCCAACACTTTTAAGTGGTAATTCGAGTGGGACCTGCTAAGGATGATAAAAGAGTTCGCACTAAAACTAACAGCACAATTATGGCTACTTATAAGGTGATTTGCGATGGAAGACCCGTATGTATTAGTCAAAATGTCCGAGGGAGTGTACTTAAGGTTTCGGATTTTCGTTGGAACGTGTTGCTTTATTCTGGCATCCAGTCTTTGCGTCGTTCTCCCTATATTTTATTTCCCCCAATATGATTTCTGTTTGAAATACACCACAATTAAAGCTAATATGAAAGTTTCAAGAAATCTTTTTTTCATTTTGAAAACTTCTTTTAAACCATACGTATACCGAATTATTGGATGCAGCTAATACATATATATATATATATATTTATATATAATATATATATCGGGACTGTAGCCTCACTGATTAACTTTGAACGCTGTCGTGCATACGGGCAAAGTGATAACGTTCTCGCACACTCCCGGTGTTTATAGCAGGGCTGGGAAGGAATGTGTGTAGAGTGTGGTCGTCTCAAAAATCACAAAGCTTTCTTTAGTGACCATGGCTTGTACAGCGGTTTTGGGCCAAAACAGCATTCCCCAAGTGCAAAAACCAGCATTCTCCCCATATCTTGAAAGAAATAAGATTTCAAAATGTTTTTGTTTTGTTTTTTTTAAGCATTACGCCCCAAGCAAGGCGTGAAGCCACTAGGATGCAAGGGGTTGCGGAAGATTTGGAGCGAGAGCAGATAGGAGTGATAGGAGGAAGAATGGAGAGAAGGATAGTGGGTAGATCAAGGTAACTGGAGATGTCGATTGACATTACATTTGAATAGTTGGAGATTATAGCTTTCAGGGAAGCAGTAACTGGGGAGGGTGTTCCACTGGCGAGAGGTGCGAGGTATGAAGCTATTGGAGTAGAAGAGACAGCTACATTTGAGAGTTTCTACGATGTAAGGGTGGGAGCGGGATGCCAGCCTCGTAGGGCGCTTGAATTCATGCAGTCTGGGAACCTGTGAAAGCAGCTCGTCAGAGCAGTTACCATGGAAGTATTTGTAGAAAAGACAGAGAGAGGCGACGGCGCGTCTGTGAGAGAGTGACTGCAGACGAGACGCTAGATAAGGGCCAATTAGATTACATATCCGTCTCTGGATCTTATCAAGAACTCCGAGGTAAGCAGAACTATTAAATTCAAGAAAATACCACCAGACAGCTGCACTATATCCACAAAATGGACGTCCTGGAAGGCTTCCATCAATAGAAACGATACTAAATAAATTGTGTGATTCAGAACGAGGACAAAGATTTGGACCCCACTTTTCACTGCCTGAGAAAGCCTTCATTTGAAGAAACTTCGGTAGCGGAAAAGCTTAGTGTTCGTAATGTTTTCGAACTTAGCTAGCTCTACACTTACAATTTTTTGAATTGTTTATTGAGCACTTCTTACATATAACCGTTTCCCGTTTCCAGCTAAATCGTTTCTGTAAAAATATCTGTTTCATTCTTTGGCGCACAGCAATCATTGATGTTTTTCACGGAGGTTCATTAGGGTTTTCGTGGCTTTCATATTCCGTCTCCACGGTAACCCAGACAATACTGATCGGGTATCGACTTGTGTGCCATCCGTCAACTCCAACTTTCCTCATTTATAATCACATAGTGCGACTCCTGTTGGCAATTTATAGTCCAATCACGGATAACTTACGGTTCACCAGCGGTCGGCGCACTTCAATAAAAAAAAAAAAAAAAAAAAACAGGAAGCAAAAGCAGTAACGGTTTCGATCTGGTAATGAATATGGCGACACGATCGGTTTGAAGTGGGAAGTTTATGATCTTTGTTTCCCTTCAGTGCGATATATACATGCCTACACACACGAAAACAGATAGATAGATAGATATTAATAGGCTGAGATAGATAGATAGATAGATATTATTAGGCTGAGATAGATAGATAGATAGATAGATAGATAGATAGATAGATAGATAGATAGATAGATAGATAGAATATTAATAGGCTGAGATAGATAGATAGATAGATAGATAGATAGATATAGATAGATAGATAGATTTTTTATAGCTTATCATCCCTGTGGTATTATTTATAGCTAATAGATACATATATACATACATACATACATACATATTAATAGGCTGAGATAGATAGATAGATAGATAGATAGATAGATAGATAGATAGATAGATAGATAGATTTTTTTATAGCTTATCATCCCTGTGGTATTATTTATAGCTAATAGATACATACATACATAAATATTAATAGGCTGAGATAGATAGATAGATAGATAGATAGATAGATAGATAGATAGATAGATATTATTAGGCTGAGATAGATAGATAGATAGATAGATAGATAGATAGATAGATAGATTTGTTATAATTTATCATCACTATACTATTATTTAAAGCCAAACTCTCTTTTGGATTGTATTCTTTATTCTCACTTTTCTTTGCTACCTATTCTAGGAGTTCCTGTCTTTTCTTTTCTGTGTCTGCTATGAACAATGTATCATCTTTACATTGAATATAGTTCAAATTTTGACCGTAAACGCCGAATCCTGGTACTAATTATATCTTCACTCTAGATGTTTAATAAGTCCGGTGAGAAAGCACACACTCCTCTTACGCCTGTTTCTATTTTTGTGTATTTACCGAATGCAATTTCTATCTACATACAAGTGGTTTGTTCCCAGTATTCTAATATCTTTTGTAAATAGTTCAAGCTAACCAAGTAGTTCAAGTAGTTCTTCGTGATCGACACCACCTAATCAAGATTGTTTAAGTAACTCTCACCCTCTCTGTGTTTCTAACTCTATCTCTATCTCTGGTTAGCTAAAAATAATATGCGATGCATAAAGCCACAGCTACACCAAGCTAGGTGTTCCTACTACGGTTTCAATTAGATTTTTACTGTTGGGATTGTCATTGCGGGATTTCAATTCACAGGTTGTCCTTCGCCGTGACTGATTCGAAGTCAAGAATAAAAGGGCAAAATTTCCCCGCTTTCTTTCAGACATAGTTCTGGGGAGAAAAGATGGATTCACGCGTTACCTTACGCTCACAGCACACCACACTGTAACCCTCTACCTTGATGAGCTCTTGAGTATTGTATCACGTGAACATTAGTATGTAAACATTTTGTATAAAAACAGCCCCAACCTATCTTCAGTCATTGTGGCTACTCATGAAAAATATACTTTTCGGTCGCAATTTTGCGTAATAGTTTAAATGCGGATAACGATTCTAATTCAGTCGACTCCTGTAAGAACCCGGGATTGGTTCTTCACTATTTAAAGCGAAATGACGATTGGGGAGCCGAATGGGACGTCAAGGTCGTTTCAATCGGGAGAGAACTCCAGGGATGTTAGGTTTTCTTTCTTCCGATTGCTAAACAAAATGGCCGCAGAATCGATTTTGCTGGACTAGACAGAAATAAACATGCTGATATGTGAAGATTGGTGTTACGGACGCTGAAGTAGAAGAGAATCTGGAAGGAAAGAAAGGAAGGGTGATTGATATGACTGAATGAACGGGTGAAAGAGGCGACAAGCTTTTAATAACTCACATCGTATAGGAGTTGATGAGAATTGGAAAATGGACAAGTGTATTTGTCTTATTTGAAGATAAGAAGGATTTTGTAAAAAAAAAAGAAAGAAATGAAAAAAGAAAGAAAGAAAGAAAGAAAAAAAGTATATGACTGAAAAAGAAAGAAAAAAGGAAAGAGAGAAAGAGAAAGAAAGGAAAAGTAAACGACGTAGAAAGAAAGAAAGAAAGAAAGAAGTAAATGACGTAAAAAGAAAGAAAAATCGAACAAGAGAGAGGGAAATAAAGAAAAGATAAATGACAAAGAAAGAAAGAAAGAAAAAAGAAAGAATGAATGAAAGAATGAAAGAAAGAAAAAGCAAAGAAAGAAAGAAAGAAGGAAAGAAAGCGCAAATGACAAAGAAAGAAAGAAAGAATGAATGAATGAATGAAAGAAAGAAAGAAAGAAAAAAAGTAGTAAATGACGTAAAAAGAAAGAAAAAACGAACAAGTGACAGGGAAATAAAGAAAAGATAAATGACAAAAAAGAAAGAAAGAAAAAAGAAAGAAAGAAAGAAAGAATGAATGAATGAATGAATGAATGAATGAAACTTACTGAAAAATGAATAAAAAAGAATGAATGAAAAACAAAAGAAAGGAAGAAAGAAATATCTAATGAAAAATAAAAGTAAAAACAAGCGATGGAAACGAAACGAACAAACAAAAAATGGACAAATGTAGCTGGCGGTAAGTAAGTATGGAATAGCAAGATATTAAACTGTAAAGAAGAAGAAGTAGAAAGAAAGAAAGAAAGAAAGAAAGAAAGAAAGAAAGAAAGAAAGAAAAAAAAGAAAAAAAAGAAAAGAAAGAAAAGAAAGAAGAAAGAAAAAACGAAGAAAAAGAAAAGGAAAAAAAGAAAGAGCAAATGACGAAGAAAGAAAGAAAGAAAGAAAGAAAGAAAGAACGAAAGAACGAAACTTACTGAAAAATAAATAAAAAAAAGAATGCAAAAGAAAGCAAAGGAAGAAAGAAATATCTAATGAAAAATAAAGTAAGTAAAAGCAAGCGATGGAAAAGAAAGAAAGAAAGAAAGAAAGAAAGAAAGAAAGAAAGAAAGAAAGAAAGAAAGAAAGAAAGAAAGGAAATATGTCAAAGAAAGAAAGTAAGAATGAAGCGGATATCGCAACAACAAAAATGCAATGACGAGAAAGAAAGAAAGAAAGAAAGAAAGAAAGAAAGAAAGAAAGAAAGAAAGAAGCTAATGTAAAAACATAAAAAAGGAGGAAGAAGCAAATGAAAGAAGCAGCCATGATAAAAAAAAAACATAAAACGAACAGGGGAAAATACGGAGGTAACAGAAAGAAAGAAAAAAGAAAGAAAGAAAGAAAGAAAGAAAGAAAGTAATCGCGAGTAAGAGAGAAAAGAGAGAAGTAAAGAAAAACAGAAAATTACAGAAAATTCAAAAACAAAAGAACCCTCCCCGTCACAAAGAAAATGAACAGAAAGAACAAAAACGAATAAAAGAAAATTTTTGGAAAGATCAAATGAGGGCCTTTAAAACAGAAGCCGATGAAATATGGTGGAAGTTGTCAAAATGGAATATTAGAAGTATTATTTTCAGAAAAAGTCCCGACAAGAAATTTACCCGACGCTGATCCAAATTAAACACACCTTAAAATCCCACCAGACGCAAACCCAATATTCCAACCAATATGCACAACATGGTGTGGATGAAGACGGAAGACCCCTTGTGAGAAGTTTTCTCACGAGATTCTTCTAAACAGGTCCAAGGTAAGTATTTCTCAGAAGAGAAAAACGTATGCAATATACGTATTATTTATCTCATTGTCTACACCGTAATGTTATATATGCCTAATTATGAAATCTCCTGTGGAGAGACTCGACAATAGAATTTTGTCTTTAGCAAATATTCCCAAACTAAAAAAGCTAGCTCAAGCTAACAAGATAGCTACAAAAATGCTATTCTTAAAGAGTGTTCCATAATGACTGCTTGGTCCATTCGTCTAATTATAGCAAACTTAGTAAATATCTAGATTTTAACACACGTATCTACAGATATATGTATTGTTAGGCCTGAAAATAATGGGACATCTACTGAGTATCGAATTTAATAGACCAGACATACCAACTTCATCTTTAGAAAGTACTCAGCGAATGCATATCTCCGCCAACTTTATTTTCTCTAATAAACGAACAGTTAGTTGACGCGTCCAAGATTAATCGTTGATAGAAATATTTCATAGTGAATAAATATTCATCAGAGATCTATCGTAATCTAACGTGAAAAAGGAACATATCATTTTTTGACGTCCAAAAAAGAGTGTTATTTTTCGACAAAAAATATAATATTTGACATGTATATATATATAAACTGCGTCTAGAGAATATATGTAAGTTATAGGGACTTTTTTTTCCTTGGTTGAATTCCCATTTGACATATTTTCTTGATTGTTCGATGATCCCTTTTCAAATCCTTAAAAATTTGAAGCGAAGACTTTCCTTTGCTAATTTCTTTGATTATATAGTTCTTTTCATTCAATGTTAGTTCTTTTTTACGAGACATAATACTAAATTCTAGTTCTTGCAAATAATCTCTTGACACTGCCAATTGCTATAATTACGGAAAAAATACTAAATATCAATCTGAAATTGAAAATTGGGACTTAATTGCTTTTCATGCTTACTCGCTATCCATAATAGTACAAATTATTTCATTAGATAACACATATCTATGAATTTTACATAAAATATTTGACAGTACCTTTTTTGCATATAATCTCTAGACGCAGTTTATATATTTTGATCGAAGATCGAATGAAGGCTAAACTGGATGTCACGTTAAGAAGCATCTTTTGTGACGGGAAATTTCATCGATTTTAATTGCAGGTTTCTAATTGACACTTTAGTAACGCTATTTCCGATATCGAATACTCTAACAACAACTAGGACGTAAAGGGTTAGAAAGAGTGAAAGAGAATGAGAAGGCTTTAATGAGAAGTGAGGAAAGGCCAATAAAGGAACAGGGTTCAGGAAGACAGAAGATGGCGATTGACGTTGAATTTAAATTAAGACTTGCCTATTCAAGGGATTTATAGGAGGACAAAATTCACATATCGTTTTAATTATAATTTTTAATTTTAAATGTTACCTTTTTACTTTCTCTTTTTTTTTTTTTTTTTAAAATCTTCTCATTTTTTTAAATATCTTCCTTTATAAACAATATGTTAATATTTTAATATAGGTCAAGGTTAACTGTCTTCTTGACTTAGACCAGACACTCCCACCTCTACTCTCATGTTTTTCGGAGTTCATTTAGATTCCCTACTGCAACTGCTTTTTTTTATTCTTCCCCCTTTCTTTTTTCTTCTTTCCCTTTTTCCTATCTTTCCTTCTACTTGTTCTTCTTTTATTCTTTAAATATTTTAATATTTTCTTTTAATTCTTCATATCTCTGAGACGACACGACCTACAAGTAAAAATCTTGTGGGTCAAAATAGATATTTCTGAATAAAGAAACTCTGAATTTTTAATATATAATTTTTTACTTAACTATATATATATATATATATATATATATATATATATACACACACACACACACACACACACACACACACACACATATATATATATATATATATATATATATATATATATATATATAGTTAAACAACGAAAATCTTGGTAATCCGTATGGATAATCCCAAGGAGGATGAAATCCTGAGAGCTCAATGTTAATGAATTCATTTTTCGTTTCACCTTTGAAAGTGAAGCCTGAAGATCCAGAGAAAAAAAAAATTCTCTGATGAAATAAATTATAACTAATGGAGCTTTAAAGTGGTCTGTTTTTTTCTTTAAATTACATATCTATATATATAGATAGATAGATAGATAGATATATTAAGACATTTTATGTTTATACATTCTTTTTATAAATATTTAAGTAAATGCTCTTATTATAATAAACAGTATTAAACAACATTTACCGGTCTGAATGTCCAAGAAATTTTCACAGAAAATATTCGTCCTTCGACAGGATTCGAACCTGTATCATATATGGAACCATCATTTAGCTTGACGTGCCTTTACCGATTTGGCTACAGAGGAGCGTTCGGTTAGCAAGGTCGAATTTACTGTTTAAACTTCAATCTTCCATGATTCTCTCACGTACATTCATATCTGCTCATGGCGTATCAAATGTAAACGAATGACGTCACACATTATGAAATGGACAAAGTCCGACAATTATTTTAAGACATTTTATGTTTATACATTCTTTTTATAGATACAAATATTTAACTAAATGCTCTGTTTATAATAAATATATATATATATATATATATATATATATATATATATACGTAGTGCGATAGGTAAATTGTTGTCATTATATATTTTTAATTTCGCACATGTCTTTTGTTTGTTTTTGATTTTGTCGAATGCACGCTATAGTAGGGTCAGTTGGTCACCGTCTTTGAGAAAAACAGCACCGTGACGCAATTCCCTCCGCCAGAATTTTGGAAAAAATGTTGTACTGCTTGGCATTCGCGCCGGAACCTCCAATACGTAACTACGAAGGTGCCGCAGCTCGGAAAACTCACTCTAATCGTTCTGTTATGAAAAGAACTCCCGAATTTGTTGATGCAGGCCTCAAACTCAACACGATGGTCTATATCAAGTGCATTGACTAGGTAAAGTCGCTCTGGATCAAGAGGCTGATATTCTTGAAGATCCTATGCCTGACAACAGGTCTCTGAACCATGTCTCACAAGAAGGAGAACTCAGTCATGGCTGTCAAACAATTTTTGCACCCACATCACCCCTTGTTTCTGGCCACCTAACTCCCCAGACTGCAACCCGTTTGATTATTATGAAGACGGTGCAGTTGAGAGAGAGAGAGAGAGAGAGAGAGAGAGAGAGAGAGAGATCAACAAAACTCCTTGTAACTCCAAAGATGAACTGAAAGCAAGAATTATGGCAGTATTCACTAATTTAAACAAGGAGACCGTCTAGAAGAGTTGCAGGAGATACTATAACTATAATGGTAACATGTATATCCAAACTAATGGTGATAACATGGGAAACCTTTTAGATCCTGCTTTCGCTGAATTTTACATGTCCTAGATCGAAAATAACGTATTTAAACCAACCCATAAACCTGAAATCTACACAAGGTACGTGGATGACATTTTCGTTTTGTTAAAAAATATGGATGTAATTGAAAACCTAAAATCAACCTTTGAAAGAACTCAACACTAAAATTCACTTATGAGTCCATTGTACATAAGACCTTGACGTTGATATAGGGCTAAAATCCAACGAATTTACCACTTACCCGTATAAAACACACTAGTACAAACACTTGTCTTGTAAACTATGATAGCCAATGCCCGAAAAGATATAAAAATAAATTATATCATTGGTAAGCAAATAGAATTATTCTTACAAAAAATACACGGCGCCCGTAACAAAAATGCAACACTGCAAAAAATTAATATATTTTATTGCAACCAGATGCAAAATAATTATAAGCAAGATGAATTTGTTACGAAGAAAAATATCAAAAACCATATTTCTGCATTAACCCCTGCAAAACATATAAAGTCCATCATATAGAAAAATGGAAGACCGCAAAGCTTGTCGTCACAAACTGAAATAACCCTATCAAATCTAAACTAACAGCGACCAATATAGTGTACCAATTCCATTGCTCTGTTCAAGACTGTGTTACTTGTCAGAAACCAATGACCTATAACCGATACACCACTAACTCACTGAGTAGACTGTCACAGCAGAGAGAAATTAATAAACACATAACTTCTAAAAACGTTTAAGGATCTTTTTCAGGTCATATAGTCGTCCACAGTTCGTCTTAAGGGAGTCTCTACTTATTAAACTTTATTCTCCTATTATCAATCTTGCACATCCTTGATAATGGCTAGAGATGTAGCCGAAGGCGCTCGGAACAAGTATAACTATGGACAATTCCTATATTCTTTAACCCCTGATAAACGGGAAAATGTTAGATTGCTGCAAATCTGGATAAAAGATTAATTAAATCTTCCTTGTTGAACGTTTTAAATGAAAGATGCATGAAAGAAAGGTTACTGCCCAAATACACATCACACACACACACACACGTATATATATATATATATATATATATATATATATATATATATATTAAAAAGAAGAGAGGTGCCGCAAACGTTTTTGGTTGTAATGTGGATTTATTTAGAAAAAATATTATGCTTTGTTTTACATAATTTTACGACACGTGTTTCTGGTCTCGCGACCGTCTTCAGGTAAAAGTGGAGATTTCTACATATTATTAAAAATAATTAATTTTTCTTCATGTTCAATATACGCACGCATATATACACGCATGCTGACAGGAACACACCAAAATAGAAACAGATCCAAGAGCACATAGGGATCACTAAACATTAAAAGATAAAATGCCGATAACTACTCGCTGGACAAACCTTAATTGTTTTATGACCCTTTTTAGAACTCTTCATTGACAATTCTAGAAAGAAATTCGGATTACCAACACACAAACAGAGAATGTCTCATATCGAGAATATTTTACATTGAACATGTGTCGTAAAATTATGTAAAACAAAGCATAATATTTTTTTCTAAATAAATCCACATTACAACCAAAAACGTTTGCGGCACCTCTTTCTTTTTAATATACATACTTTTCTCTCGTTGGAACCACTACAACATATTTCTTTTATATATATATATATATAATCACACACACGTATATATATATATATATATATATATATATAATCAATATATATATATATATATATATATATATATATATATATATATATATATATATATATATATATATAATCACCAAGAACAATGAAAACATTGTTTTTGGTTTCATTCCATTTTTGGAAGTGTTAGCTGATGATCCGGCGTCCTTTAAAAGGGCTCTGGTGAAATAAATTATTATAATGGTACAGTAAAGTGGTCTGTTTTTCTTTTAAATATATATATATATATATATATATATATATATATATCAGATGATCACAGACAGGCCCGAGATTGGTCATAGTATCGTTACGCTGCTGAGTAACTAACCACTTCCCTGTACATATCTGGGTTGTAAATTATTCATCCATTCCTAGCGAGTCTTATGCAAGTCGACCCTTGGCGCCCAGTCGTCTCCATGACAAACCAAAGACGATGTCTTCCGGCTTGAATGTTTACCATGGACAAAGGTCATGAACCCCTTGATTCTATCGGTGGGAACTTATATATATATATATATATATATATATATATATATATATATATATATATATATATATATATATATATATATATGGTTACTCGTCTAGGTAATGACCAGGCTCGACGTTGCTTACCTTCGGTCATCGTACGAGAAATCGGCTTCACATTTAATAATTCCGAGTCATTTTCCATCATACCATCCGCACATCCAAGCTTACAGCACCTGGTATTCCCAAGTGGTTACCCATCTTGGTACTGACCAGGCTTGACGTTGCTTAACTTCGATCATCGTACAGGAAATCGGCTCAACTATTAATAATTCCAAGTCATTATCCATCACATTATTCGCCTATCCAAGCTTACAGCATCTGGTTTTCCCAATTGGTTACCCATCTTGATACTGACCAGGCTCGACGTTGCTTAACTTTGGTTATCGTACGGCCGTAAACTCAACATCATATGACCGTAAGCCTTGGTTGGAGCGAACTGATTAAAGAAAAATCGATAACGAAAATTTGATACCGAAATGTCCAATTAATATCTTCTAGCTATTTGTTTTTTTACCATCTCTAACCATCTCTTTCTCTTTTTTAAACGTTAACATCCTCTTTTACCGGTGACCAGTGGTAACATGAAAAAAGGAATACGTCGCTCGTGAGATCCGTATCTTATTAAAACTTAGTAAACATCTTAAGGAAAAGTTACGAATGGTCAAATTTGTAATAATTTTTTTTAAATTTTGGTTCCCTTTTATTCTTTTCATTTTAGGTTCTTTTAAAGGGAAATTGTATCAGACGTTTTTTATTCTGAATTTTTTAAGCTGTTCTTTTCTGATTCCATAAAAAGATATGGGCTTACATTTTCTTTTTTTTTCTTTTTTTTTTTTTTGACATCAAGCCAACAACATATTCTTTGTGCAATTTTATTTATCTGCCCCGGTAATGATTGGATTCTGTTCAGATACAATCGTTCGGATTTGTCTTAGTGCAGTAAAGACAACAGGAAAACCTAGGAAATCCTTCTACAGCAGTTTATCAATTCGAATAAATTAACCCGGCTTACTTGTTTAACAGTCGAATGCAGAAAGCGGGTCTTCATGATTTGTTTTTTTTTTTTTGTTGTTGTTTGTTTTTTTTTTTCGTTTACGCCGAAGAACAAAAAATGTAGGAAAATCACCAAGAACAATGAAAACATTTTCTCTTAATTTTGCACGATTTGTTTCATCCTTTTGTCCCAAATTTAGGAACATATGTTTGCAAAGACAAAACAAAAATGAAAATGTAGTTCAAAGGTCAAAAATAACCCCGCAGTCCTTTATCTAACATCAGTAGCTATCAGATCATCGGTTTCACGCATAAGCTATCAAATCGAAAACTAATTTCATCGCCAAGTTAATATGGTCTTTGAGTTTGATTTCATGAGTGTCCTTGTTATAACTGGGTGGCCGTTCTTGACTAATATATGACCGTATAAAAGCGTGCACTGAATCACATTGTAGTGAAATGCAATGACGAATTGTTCGCCTCCCATAGTGTAATTGCATGAAAGTGCGTGGACGGGCAAAAGAAAAACACGTGAAAACCAATAATTTTAGTCTTTGGACATCCAGTCCAAAACCTAAAAGCCACTCAAGATAGAGATGTATAAAGAGCATCCTAAGAGGATATATCGAATAGATAACTGATGACCTTAGAATTAAAGACTTTGAAGACTGTGTAGTGACGGCAGAATCATCCACAGGGAAGTTTGTTCCAGAAAGTAGCAATTCTGGCCAAGAAACTGGAACTTACGCCTATACAACTGAATACTAATGGAATGGGAATGGTTCACCACTGTTTACCATGTATGACGGCTTGCAGCTTTAAAGTACCGAACAAGATAAAACTAGGGAAACTCGTGAAACACATTTTCCATGAAAATAACGATAGATAAGGAAGATTCACATCGTTGTGCCTGTGGAAAAGGTTTGGGAAATAATTCATCGGCCACAAGGCCGTATAAAATATTTGGACTCCAGTTCCGCCATTGAAGAAATACTCTATTTTTGGTCCGTTCTAAATCTTATAAACATAGAGTCTGGTAGGTGGAATAAGGTATTTTCTGGCGCGGTAAAAGCAACTGGTCATTTTAACACGAGACGTGAATCTTTCCTATTTGACATTATTTTATTTCACTGCAATTCTTTCTACTGGACAGTCTGTGAAGCAACCTCACGGGGCCGATTGTTCGACACGTGGACCTTACATTCAGTCTGCGATATCTGAGAGACTGCGCAACCCTTCTATGTAACGACTGTTTATATATCTATCTATCTATCATTTATCTCGGTCTTCCCCCACGACCAGCGATTTAACACTTTTGATGAAGTGAAGTAAGCTTGTTTAGTTTTTTCATTATTATTCAAAGCCAGCGGACTGGCATCTGAGACAGATTCAGATGCTGACTGATGGCTGGCAGAAGATCGTCTAGAATGTTGGACCTTACTTTGAAGACTAAATATTAGTGTTGCTCCATAAAATTTTGTTTTTATCTTTCCGCTATCTGTCTATATTTCAGTGATGAGTTATTATGTACATTATTTACATTATTCAGATTAATGTCCTCATCTTTGTCATCATATTTATTACAATACCAGTATCTGTTATATTTCAGAAATGAGGTATTATGTACCCTTTACATTATTCGGATTAGTATCTTTGTCGACGTATTTCTTACCACTTTTCGAGTATCTGAGAGATGAGGTATGTACATTATTTACATTATTCGGATTATTGTCCTCATCTTTGTCGCCATATTTATTACAATGTTTCGGCCTTTCAGTATCTGTCTATATTTCTGAGATGAAGGATTATGTACATTATTTACATTATTCAGACTATTGTCCTCATCTTTGTCACCATATTTATTACAACGTTTCGGCCTTTCAGTATCTGTCTATATTTGTGAGATGAGGTATTATTTACACTATTTACATTATTTGGACTATTGTCCTTATCTTTGTTGCCATATTTATTACACCGTTTCGGCCCTTCAATTCTGTCTATATTTCTGACATGAGGTATTATGTACACTATTCGGACTCTTGTCCTCATCTTTTTCGCCATATTTATTACAACGTTTTAATATGAGCTCTGGTATAAACGTAATGATAACAGCAAAAAAAATACGCAATATGAGCACTGATAAAAATGGTTGCTGAAGACATTGGGTTTATAATACCCAAATATTCATACACAGATGTCCTCAAGGACACATGGCACAGTGGATTAAGGCGTTAGTTAGATCCAGTGACAGGACTCAAAGAGTATGAGTTCAATACCCGGTTAAGATGACTGATAACTGACATCGATTCAACGTGGAACTAGAACAGTCTACCCGCGTGAGCGATATAAAGTGTTCAGCTCGACATTCCAACCACCAGCGTACAATAGCCGAAACATTGTAATATATATGGCGACAAAGATGAGGACAATAGTCCGAATAATGTATCTTTCCGCTACTTAAATGAGTCAGGTACTTAATATATTTGGATTTTTCTAAACAAAATTTGTTTATATTGAAATAATACAAATCCCAGGCGTTACACTGTTTTCCGGAGTTCATTTAACTGCTTTTTTATTCTTCCCCCTTTCTTTTTTCTTCTTTCCCTTTTTCCTATCTTTCTATCTTTCCTTCTACTTGTTCTTTTATTCTTTAAATATTTTAATATTTTGTTTTAATTCTTCATATCTCGACGACACGACCTACAAGTAAAAATCTTGTGGGTTAAAATAGGTATTTCTGAATAAAGTAACTCTGAATTTTAATATATATATATATATATATATATATATATATATATATATATATATATATATATATGTATGTATATATATATATATATATATATATATATTGTGAAGTAACGAAAATCTTGGTAATCCGTATGGATAATCCCAAGGAGCATGAAATCCTGAGAGCTCAATGTTAATGAATTCATTTTTCGTTCAGCTTTGAAAGTGAAGTCTGAAGATCCAGAGAAAAATAAAATTCTCTGATGAAATAAATTATAACTAATGGAGCTTTTAAAGTGGTCTGTTTTTTTTTCTTTAAAATTATATATATATATATATATATATATATATATATATATATATATATATATATATTAGCTGTGTCTTTAAAACCCAGTAATTTTAAAAGTTACTCCAAAATTCGCTTGAGGATGAAATGGAACTAATGTCTTTAATTTAATTACAAAATTAAATTCGGGGCATTTAGCTTCCATTTTTGAAACATGGTTAGAACTGTGTAGCGATAAAAACTGTATTTTAAATCAATTAATTTATAATATTAATGCTCTGTAAATTTACATTGACCACTATTTTGTAAAAAAATATCTATAAGAACACCGGATTATATATCTTACTGTTCCTTCTTCATATATATATATATATATATATATATATATATATTAAGACATTTTATGTTTGTAGCTTCTTTTTATAAATATTTAAGTAAATGCTTTATTTATAATAAACAGTATTAAACAACATTTACCGGTCTGAATGTCCAAGAAATTTTCACAGACAATATTCGTCCTTCGACAGGATTCGAACCTGTATCCTATACGGAACAGTCATTTAGCTTGACGTGCCTTTACCGATTTGGAAACAGAGGCGCGTTCTGTTAGCAAGGTCGAATTTACTGCCAGCAGTTTTGCTCTGTGTTTGGACCGTTCACTTTCTGACCATGAGGCCCAATTTCGAATCTGGACATAGTGGATTAGTGACGTACTGGTGTAACAGACCGGGGGGGGGGGGCGAACACAAAGCGCCGCATTTTTTGAAAGTCACACGAGTTTATCCCAGCCTTGTAAGCGAAAATTGGTAGACCTGTTCAGAAGCCATCAATAGTCGCGATTGCACGTTAAATCAAAATTCATCGTGATCGAAACTTCGTGTATACAAACCTCGATAAAAATATTGGTCTCCCAGAAACTGTAACTAAGGTATTAAGTTACAGCAACCGCCGTCTGTCAAACTCTCTGCATTAGCAGAGAGGAACCCGGACGAAGCTTTGCCGAAGGGCAAGGTTTCGTTCGGGGAGGTAGACAGGGCCTGAACCCGTCAAGGCGGGTTTAAAAAGGCTATATTTTTAGCCGAGCCTACGGGCTCGGAGATACCCACATTAAACCGGCCGTGTGCCATATTCAATCCTCGTGGCGTCTGCCGAACTCTCTGCTTTGGTAGAGAGGAACCCGGACGAAGCTTTGCCGAAGGGCAAGGTTTCGTCCGGGGAGGTTATGACAGCTCTCGAACTCGCCTAGGCGAGTCGAAGGCTATATTTTTGGCCGGGCCTACGGGCTCGGGTGACCACGTAAAACTCGGCCTTGTGCTACATGCGACCCCACGTAGGGGGACAGCTAAATATTATAGCTACAGTATAAAAACAGACCAAACGTCTGTAATAGGGGGTAGCAAGGTCCTCTTGCAAAGGGGCGTGGTTTGAAACTTTTATTAACCGGTTATTAGATTTTTATCAAATCAGAAATAGGCTTACATTTCTTTTTGACGATGGCTTATTATTTATATTATTATTATTATTATTATTATTATTATATGTGACGAGTTCCTTCAGAACGTTGGCGATCATGGCTCTCCACAATTTCCTGTGCTTTGGTGCTCCCAGTATATTTAGTTTTTTTTTTTGCTATCTCTCTTAATCCATGTCCTACTAAACATATATACAATTCAATTCGTCTTCTATGTGTCATATCCCATCAGGCGATTATCGATCATGGCTCTCCCTAATTTCCTATCCTTTCTACTCTTAGTATGTTTTGTCTTTTTGCTATCTCTCTTAATCTCTGTCCTGCTGAACATATACACAATTCAATTCGTCTTCTATGTGCCGTATCCCATCAGGGGATTATCGATCATGGCTCTCCCTAATTTCCTATCCTTTCTACTCTTTGTATGTTTTGTCTTTTGGCTATCTCTTTTTGATAATCCCTGTTCAGCTAGACATTTCGTAACAATAAATTTATTCTTTTTGTATATTAAAGTCAAGTGGAACAGAGGAAAATAACGCAAAGCTTAAGGAATTTATCTAAATTATTAGTAGAACAGAGATTAGGAGACATGATCGCTGATATATCCCGGAAAGGGATATATTTGTTCGAAGTAGCAAAGTGGTTTTGGACTACTGTAACCGGAGATGACAATCTAGCAAGTAAACCTAATGGTGCCGTCATAGTGGTAGACAATAGGCGTAGGAAATAGGCATCGTCAATAGGCGTCCTCTACATCAGTCTGTATTTATGGCTGACACCAGCCAATCATATTACTCTGACGGGGAACTCAGGTGTATGCATATTCATTACATCAATCGCTAATGTTCTGAAAAAACAGGTCACATAAAAAAGAATGGCTTGTGTATATGGTTAAAAGAAGTATTAGGAGAGATAGCATAAATACATAATTTACGGTACTGTTTTCGCGTGTGTCTTACTGATCAGTTTCTGCTTTAGTGTGTGTCCTACCACCATGTTTGTATCCGAAATTATTAAGGCATTATCCAGACTTTTTTTTTATCGGTATGTTAAAAGACATTCAGAATGTTTTTATTTAAAGGATTAAAATATAGGATTTCTTAGTCAAATTTCTTATAATTTTTTTATTATTTTTTTTATAAATTTTAAAATACAACAATAAATATCATTCCTCTTTTCTTATTTGCTTTTCCCCTTACGTTACATAATGTAGCACACAAATATGTTGTTAGGACACACTGATCGCTACAACACACGCTAAAAGTGTCACCAAATTTACTAAGCGCTACGAAAGACAGGAACTTGTGGAGAGCCATGACCGGCAATGTCCCACCACGGAGATAGTGCACCTGCTCTTCAAGTGTTTCTCGAATGTCGCCTGCCGGTGTCACGCTAATCAGCTCCATTAATTATCACGCCATCGCATCGAACTCAACGACAAGATCAGAGAACATTGCTAGATCTTTAAACAACTGAGCCGCATTTGCGGACTCATATATCATCCGGCCGAGACGTCTTACTTTGGTGTACCGGGCAAGAAGCTTGACGGAGAGAATTGATCGAAGATTCTGCACGCGCATTCACCATATATCTTTCCGTTACCTACAGGGGAGGTGAGAGAAGACATCGGGAGGAAGAGTCAATTTTGAACGGTGATAATCTACCCTAGGCCTGGAAAACTGAGGTAACTACTGGGGTAGGCTTGAATAACAACTCATGTAGAAAATTAAGAGTTGTAAACGGTGAGATTAGGAAGAAAATACATTAACATTCAAGACTCGTTCGATGTTTAGAACGACGGACTTGAGGTCTAGAAAGTTTTTCCATTACCGTTCGTATCATATTAAACAAATTGGACATTTTGCGACTTTTAAAAGTAGCTATTTAAGTGTTATTACTTGTGGAATCAAATGGCTGTAATGTTCTAAAAGTCTAACTGTACATTCATGGTTGGATCGCAAGTGGAATTAGCTTGTAGGTCTAAATTTAGTGGAACATCGGAATAATGTTTCTAGGACCAGAGCCTAAAAGCTAATCTCTCAAGTGGACTAGCGAAAGGCAAAAATTATCTTGTAGGTCTATGGTGGCTTGATTATCAAAATAATTCTTCAATGGCCAGAGCCTAGAAGCAGACCTCTCAACTGGACGATCGAAAGAGGAAAATGATCTTGTAGGTCTATGGTTGCTTGAATATCGGAATTATTCAATATAACCAGAGCATAGAAACTGATCTGTCAGCTGGACTAGTTCTAACAGCTGAAAGGGGAAGATTTGCTTGTAGGTTTAAATTTGGTGTAACATCAGAATAATTCTTCTATGACCAGAAGCTAGAAGCTAATCTCTCATGTGGACTAGCGAAAGGCAAATATTATCTTGTAGGTCTATGGTGGCTTGATTATCGAAATAATTCTTCTATGATCAGAGCCGACCTCTCAGCTGGACTAGCCCTGACGATCGAAAGAGGAAAATGATCTTGTAGGTCTATGGTTCCTTGAATGCCGGAATTATTCAATATAACCAGAGCATAGAAACTGATCTGTCAGCTGGACTAGTTCTAACAGCTGAAAGGGGAAGATTAGCTTGTAGGTTTAAATTTGGTGTAACATCAGAATAATTCTTCTATGACCAGAATCTAGAAGCTAATCTCTCATGTGGACTAGCGAAAGGCAAATATTATCTTGTAGGTCTATGGTAGCTTGATTATCGAAATAATTCTTCTATGATCAGAGCCGACCTCTCAGCTGGCCTAGCCCTGACGATCGAAAGAGGAAAATGATCTTGTAGGTCTATGGTTCCTTGAATGCCGGAATTATTCAATATAACCAGAGCATAGAAGCTGATCTGTCAGCTGGACTAGCTCTATGAGTCGAGAGGAGAAACAGCTTGTACATCTGTGGTTGGTGGATTATAGGAATAATTCTTTTATGACTAGAGGCTAGAAACTGGTCTCTCAGATGGATCAGACGTGACGATAGAATGGAGAAAATTAGCCTTTAGGTCTACGGTTAATTGATAGGAGGAATAATTCTTCTATAACCGGAGCCTAGAAGTAGATCTCTCAGCTGGACTATCTCTGAAAATCGAAAGGGGAAAATGATTTTGTTGGTCTATGGTTGCATGATTATCGAAATAATTCTTCTATGACCAGAGCATAGAAGCTGATATGTCAGCTGGACTAGCTCTAAGGGTCGGAAGGCAAAACTTAGCTTGTACTTCTGTGGTTGATGGATTATAGGAATAATTCTTCTATGACCAGAGATTCTCTCCGCTGGACTAGACCTAACGATAGAAAGGATAAAATTAGTTTGTAGGGCTATGGTTGGTCGATCAGCGGAATAATTCTTCTATGACCAGGCCCTAGAAGCTATATGTCAGCTGGACTAGCTCTAAAGGTTGAAAGGGTAAAATCACCTTGTACGTCTGTGGTTGGTCGATCAGCGGAATAATTCTTCTATGACCAGCGCCTAGAAGCTATATGTCAGCTGGACTAGCTCTAAAGGTTGAAAGGGGAAAATTACCTTGTACGTCTGTGGTTGGTCGATCAGCGGAATAATTCTTCTATGACCAGAGCCTGCAAGATGATCTGTCAATTGTACTAGATCTAAAGGTCTATTAGCTTGTAGCTATATAGTTGTTGGAACGTCGGAATAATTCTTCTATGACAAGAGTCTAGA
>CAHIKZ030001435.1:1990000-2057500 GCA_903632075.3 Acanthosepion pharaonis | reverse complement strand
ATATATATATATATATATATATATATATATATTATGAGGGAAGTTAAATAAAACCTCGCCGAGCAGAAGACTATCTTCTTAACCCACCTCTATAGATAGTGGTTAAGTAGTAAAACTTATCACTTAAACCATATTTATCTATCGAAGACAATAAAATTGTGTACAAAATATGTAAATTTCGACATTAAATAAAGATAAACACCAAACCAACCAATTTAGGTCTGCTCAGTGATGATAAAATTGCGTACAAAATATTTAAATTTCATCATTAAATAACTCAGTGAAGGTTGATATGCCGCCAAAGATAAATAACCAACAACTTGGGGTCTGGACTGCGCTTGAGTCCCAGTAGGCTCTCATGGCATGATCGATGTAAATTTAATGTCTGTTCAGTGCTGATAAAATTGCTTAGAAAATATTTAAATTTCGGCATTGAATAACACATAGAGATTGATAAGCCGCTAAAGAAAAACAACCAACCAACCTTCCGAGGGGATTATAAATTTACTTTAATCTTTTACCCTCAGGGAAACTCCTTGCTTGGAATATCAACAGGGACTACAGTTTAATCCAGACCTCAATTAGAACTTTTATATTCGAAACCTCGCTAAAGAATCTTGAACAAAGTTTTGTTTTTTGAACCGCTATCGAAGGCATCTGTCACCTACTGACTTGCGCTAACTTTACCAGTGTCATATCAGACTAAATACGCAGCATTGCCGCTATATCTGGGCTCAAGCTGCCCAATCTTCATTTGCAAACACACACGGCGCTCAAAAGCCTATACGCGGTCGTGTGGGCAATGGATTGAGTCCCACATACAAAATGTTGCTCTTCTGTCGATACTTAATGACAAATATTCCGAAGACCTCTATTTCTGATTCTTACCATTCAAATATATAGCAAATTCCACTATATATTTTCCAAGGAAATGTATAGTAAATTCCACATTTATCTGTTAGTCGTATTCAAATTCTAACTTCGAGCCCAACACATACACTTTCTTACAAATAACCTTGAAAGGTATAATTCCATCTCTACCCCTTCGTCTCCATAAGGGCTACTAACAAAGGAGACTGGACTCTTTATATTTGGTTGGTGACCAGTCTAAGAGAGGGGTAATTATAAATCCAAATCTGATTTAATGCGCAGATACAAAACCCACCCTAAAAAATTCTACTTGCTATGGAAAACCCATTCGCATCAACTAGCATGGTCAAGTCCTGACCCTTTAAACCAGAGGGTTGACTATATGCATGGATTACGGGCTATGGTAATGTAATTACTAAAACGTGCGGTTTCTGGATTTGATGAGACGCAAATGTTCATCATCCTAAAAATTAATTGGGTAATTAACGAAAAATACCGCAATGAGGAAAGTTCTCTAAAAAACGTCAATATTTTTTTTCTTTATCGAAATTATCTCATTTAATTATTTTCTTTGTCTCCTTTTTTTTTAATTTCGTTTTCTCTCTTGTCCCCTTTCTCTCTTTCTACAACTTCCTTCCATCTAAGAATTCTTAAGTTTTTCTCTCTTTCTATGAATTGTTTTATTAAATTATTCGTTTTGTCTTCCATTTTGTTTCGTTTCTTTTTTTCTCCCTTCCTCTTTTATTACTGTTTCTTTCCTTCTATCAACGATCAATTTCCTTTTCTTTCTCTTTCCATAAACTGTTTCATTTAATTTTTCTCTTTGTCTCCATTTTTTGTTTCTTTTTCTTCCTTGTCCCCCTTTTCTCTTACTAGTCTTTCATTCTACCTTTGCCTTTATTCTGTCTTGTCTTTATAGTTTATTGCGCCTGATATTCTTCACTCACTTACATTTCTTTACCTTATCTCTTTTTCAATCTTATTTTGGTAAAGTTTCTTTCTCTCTCTGTCGATATTCCCATATATCCATTCGTTCTTACAAACCCATAGTCACAGCCACTTCACGCCAATTCGCCATGGTATACAAATGACGCATGCGCATAGAGGAGGTATAGGAAATTGCGCGGTTAGCAATCTTGCTGGTTGGCACGTATACCACAAATCTACGCATGCGTAAAAAAAAACCGTGCTAAGAACTGACGCCGTTTCGACAGAGAAAACGCAAGTGTAGACGACACAATGTTTAGCGGTACATGTGTATTGCATGACGACAGGACGGTGTAGTGAGAAATGGCTGAAGAAAATTAAGAAAACGGCCAGAAACAGACGGACGTTGGAATCGAAGAAAGAACGAATGGTGAGGTAAATAAAAGAAGGCAACATTTCGGCGAAGGAACTGAGAAAAATTAAAATTAAAAAGTGAATGCTTGGCTCCAATCTGGTAGGTTAGTTCATAAATAGATTCGTGCTAGAAATAGCAACCTATGGAGAAGAAGGAAAAATGGATAGAAAAAATATAAAAAAAGAAGATAAAAGGAAAAAAAGGTGAAATTGAAAGGAGGGAAAAGAAAGAAAGAAAGAATGAAAGAACGTAAAAGAGACAATGAACGTAGAAAAGACAAGAAAGAAAAGGAACGAACGCATGAAATGAAAGGAAGAGGAAAGGAAAGAAAGAAAAGAGGAAGAGAAAAGAAAAAGTATGAAAATGGAAAGATGCCCGTAAATGAAAGAAAAATGAAGACCAACAAGAAATAGAAAGAAAGATACGTAAAAGAAAGAAGAAAAGAAAAAGGAAAAGGAAGGAAAGAAAAGAGAAAGAAGAAAAGAAAACGGAAAAGGAAGGAAAGAAAAGAGAAAGAAGGAAAGAAAAAGGAAAAGGAAGGAAAGAAAAAGAAAAGGAAAAAGAATGAAAATACAAAGACGCCCGTAAATGAAAGAAAAATAAAGGTCAACAGGAAAGAGAAAGAAGGATACTTACAAGAAAAAAAGAAAGAAAAGAAAAAAAAAGAAAAGTAAAGAGAGAAAAGAGAAAAGGAAAAAGAATGAAAATACAAAGACGCCCGTAAATGAAAGAAAATAACGGTCCACAAGAAATACAAAGATACGTAAAATAAAGAAAGAACGAAAAGAAAAAGTGAAAGGAAAGAAAGAATAGTAAATAAAAATGAAAAAGAAATGAAGAAAGAAAAGAAAAATGAAAAAAAAATAGAAAATATAAAAGAATAGAGGGAAAAAGTTAAAGAAAACAACAAAGAACGTAAAAGAGAAAATAGTGAAAGTAAAAGGCAAGAAATAAAAGGAATGAACACAAGAAATAAAGAAAAAGAGAAAGAAAAAGGAAAAAGGATAAAAAGATTAAAAAAGAAAGAAACGTAAAAGAATAAAGAAAGAAAGAATTAAAGAAAGAAAGAATTAAAGAAACACTGAAAAATAAAGAAACAAACAAAGAAACAATTGTAACTTAGAAAAGGGTTACTGAATGATGAATAACCAAAACGGAGGTTAGAAATGAAATGGTAATCTTTATAACATCAACAAAATACAATACTCGCCAGCGGCGTGAAGTAGGTAAACCACTGCTAATGGTGGACTACTTAGACAGTATATTACTCCTCCACTTACAATAGTGTTGAGCGTATTTACGAGGATTGGGACATACCCATTAGTGTTCATAGGTACGTTATATAACAAAAACAAACAAAAGAAATAAAGAAAAAAAAAAAAACAATACTCGCCAGAGGAGTGAATAGGTAAATCACTGCTATTGGAGGACTACTTAGACAACATATTACTCCTCCACCTACAATAGTGTCGAACGTATTTATACATACCTATTAGTGTTCCTATGTACGGTATATAACACTATGTTCTTATCTATCTATCTATCTATCTATCTATCTATCTATCTATCTATCTATCTCAGTCCATTCATATCTATCTATCTATCTATCTAGCTAGCTAGCTATCCCATGCCATTCATATCTATCTTAAGATATTAAGATCGTACAAAAAATGTCTTAAAAATACCTACTTATGTACGTGTCGTAAGCTAGAAAAGGTTACTGAGTGAGGAATAACCAAAACGGAGGTTGAAAATGAAATGGTAATCTTTATAACATCGACAAAATACAATACTCGCCAGTGGCGTGAAGTAGGTAAACCACTGCTAGTGGTGGACTACTTAGACAGCATATTACCCTTCCACTTACGATAGTCTGCAACGTATTTATGAGGCTTGCGAGATACCCATTAGTAAACCACTGCTAGTGGTAGACTACTCAGATAGCATATTGCCACCACTTACAATAGTCTGCAGCGTATTTATGAGGCTTGTAAAATGCCCATTAGTGTTTATAGGTACGGGATATAACACTATGTTGTTTTTATCTATCTATCTATCTATCTATCTATCTATCTATCTATCCCAGTCCATTTATATCTGTCTATGTGTTATAACCTAGAAAAGGGTTACTGAATGATGAATAACCAAAACGGAGGTTAGAAATGAAATGGTAATCTTTATAACATCAACAAAATACAATACTCGCCAGCGGCGTGAAGTAGGTAAACCACTGCTAATGGTGGACTACTTAGACAGTATATTACTCCTCCACTTACAATAGTGTTGAGCGTATTTACGAGGATTGGGACATACCCATTAGTGTTCATAGGTACGTTATATAACAGAAACAAACAAAAGAAATAAAGAAAAAAAAAGAAACACAAACTTCGAAAAATAAAACTAAAAGAAAGAAACAAATAAGGAAACAAAAAACAAATAGAAAAAACGCAGGTAATTAAAGTTCTTTTTCCATAAAAAGGGATTGAATAAAAATGTTAACATCAATGGTCGGAGGTCAGTGCAAAACTAAACCGAAATTCTTTCTATTCCCCACCTTTCTTATTCTGCTTAATCTCCTTTCCCAAAATAACCCCGTTCTGCCAAAACCCACTTGCTTCTGGTTCCCTAATCCTGCTGTTCGGGATATTTCTTCACATCTCCGGGCCAGAATTTTGCCAAAATTCTGTCACTAGCACCACCAGACCTTCACCTTTTCTTGACACTACCTGAATAGTTCCATGCACTTGATTCAACATCCGCCCAGGGATACCGCCAACTTGACTCCTTAAAGAAAGAACATTATGATCGTTAGATACAGAAATTCTTTTCATCGTCAATAATTTTGATAAGCATCATTAGCTTTTCAACAATATGGGAAAATATTGTCATCATCATGTCTGCCACATTGCGAGAAATCAATTGTAAAAAGAAAAACACAGCTATTTTCCTATCTATTAGAAATAAATATGTGTATGTTTAAAAAGCTTTTTAATTGGGGATTTATTAGTCGTAAAATGTGTTACATTTGGACTGATGCTCGTGCCATGTATTTAGAGATTCTTGATAAAATACAACGAAGAATCTGTTATGTTATTAGTCCTGATCTATCATCTCGGCATCAGTCCCTTTCTCACCAGGGTAACGTAGCTTTCCTCTGCCTTTTGTATAAGTACTTTCATGGCAATTTTTCTGAGGATCTAATCCTTATGGTAGTTATACTTTATGAATTTAAGCGCAGTACTGGATTGGCGGCAAGGTCTCCTCATTTTTACAATCGATGTAACCGTAAGTTCTATGTTAATAGTTTCTTCTCTCGCACTTCTCGTTTGTGGATCTCTCTGCCGGCTTCTTCCTTTCCAGTCAACTTTGATCTTCAAAAATTTAAATGTAATGGCAACCATTATCTTCTGTTTTATTAGTACTTGTTCTTTTATTATTTTCTCTCTTTAATAGTATTTTGTCAAATTCTCTAACACTCAGTAACCCATTGTATCTTATTGGCTTTATTGCCTTGCTTGAGATGAAACGATTAACAACATTTACTTCCCGTTTTGGGGAACTGATTTTACAAAATTTCATAGATTAAAAGACATGCATGTGTACCAGAATACAACAGCTGACTGACCAACTGTTGTATTTTGGTACACATGCATGTCTTTTACTCTGCCAACTGATGTGTGTACTTATATTTATATCTTGGTCAGTCGATGAACTTTGCCGACACTCGGAATGATAAAAATAATATCCTAGATATTCCTCGCACTATATTCCTCGCACTTTATTTGGGGTATATGATCATACTTTACTTTTATACGGCAATGGCAGCGTACAACGTGGATTAAAGGAAAGTGCAGTTCTCCTCCATGACAACTTAAAGCCTCAATCAGCAAGATTAATTCTAAAATAATTTTTGAACTCTGTTGATATGTTCTATTTAATTCGCCATATCTATATGAGTTTTCACCAACGTATTTTTCAAGTATTTATCACCGATACAAGGCCCCAAATCCACTCAAGGATAGGATCGTTTTGTGGTTTTAAGTAAAAGTCATAAGAGGAAGTGTAGTACAGAAAATGATAGACATTAAAGTGTTAACTTTTTTAGATTGATTAGTTAACATTTTAAAAAAAAACCAAGTCAAGTGTTTGTCGTAAAACATTCACGTGAAAACTTGGGGAATTTTACGTAAGACCTTCTTATATAGGAATAAAGTGTCCGAAACTTGAGTTTGAACATAGATCGCTAGTGAGCACACAGGCGTACCCATCATTGGACTAAGTAGACCACGTGACCATAGAGTAAATAGGAATTAGCTTCGCATCTAATTGATCGCTAATTCTAGTCTATCCTCTATTCGGCTCGCTGTTCGGCGGTTACTTTTCGATCGAATATTATTGAGCAAGTAGTATTAGAGCGAGTGATATTCGAAGGTGTCTGACACCAGTATTGTTCAACGGCGTTACTATAGTTGTATCTGCGATTACAAAGTCTCTACTACAACGAGCATTTCATCTTACGCCCGGGTGATCGCTAGTTGGTTTGCTCGGAAGTAAAATGAGAACTTCAACAAAAGAATTTTAAACTTATCTATTTTATTTAACACGTCGACCTGTACAGCTTTTAACTAGCCAGTGAGGTTGCTATCTCATCGCACTGGGGAACAGTTTTCATACACGAAATTAACACGTCTGCATTCTTCGACATGTAAAACTTAACTCTTTGAAAACACTTCCTAACATTCCCAAGTTCGGCTCAGCCAATCAAAATCCACGTCCCTTTTTGCTCTACCATCTGACCTTAAGGTCAGCCTCAGAAGATCTGAGCCAAATACACCTGAAACTATTATTTCACAGAATCTAAAAGCGTCTCCACGTTCTTTTGGGTAATAAATTATGATCCACCCTGCAACAGGTGCCTCACATGATATGGTAAATTCCTCACGTGTGTGTTTATTTTAATACCTATACTCGACTGGTATTAAAAAAAGAAAACGAAGAGTATATTTGGTAAATAAAAATATATTTAAACAAATTGGTATCTTGGGGAAAAATTGGGGGAAAAAAAGAGTAAAAACATCCGAGTTTGGTCGAAAAAATTCGCCAAACACCGCCATGCCTAAGCAAAGGACAATACGACAAGAATCGAGTAAATTAAGAAAAGACGTAAAGTACACACCACACTAAGTAGAGCAAAATATCAAAAATCCTAGTGAGCCAAAAACTACCTATCTAGGTTTCAACTAAATGGATGCCCTGAAGATCTATTCAGGTGAAACCTAGGTAGGTAGTTTCTAACTTACTAGGATTATATATATATATATATATATATATATATATATATATATATATATATAAGTATGTGTGAACATACATAAAATCTTAATAATTAGAAATTCTAAAGATACAAGATAAAGACAGATAAGTTTTCAGTGTATTAATATTTCAGCAACTTTGCCATAGCGAGATTTCACATTATGTTTCCATGCTGTACGATACAGGATGCCTGAAGACCCTAAGGCGCAAGAACGCTTGGGGGTTATACAACGAAATATTGTCTCTTAATAAGATCATATATATATATATATATATATATATATATATATATATATATATGTATGTGTGTGTGTGTGTGTGTGTGTGTATGTGTGTGTGTGTGTTCGTGTGTGTGTAATGTTCATGTGTGTCTAATGTGTGTGTGTGTGTGTGTGTGTGTGTGTGTGTGTGTGTGTGTGTGTGTGTGTGTGTGTGTGTTCATTTCCCTTTTGAGTATCTTTATTTTGCGTTATACAGAGATTGCAAAGGCCGGTTACTGCCTGTTTTTGCAGTTAGCTGCATTCATTAATCAGTAGTAACCAGATAACAGATCAACAAAAGTATTTTACCACAAATATCTTATTTTAGATATATTTTTTTTTATTTTAGATTCCCTACTAACATATACATCTTAAGTAGTTTTACCCGATCTTGTTAACGAATTTAATGACATCAAAACCCACGATGAAATTTACAATTGAATCTGACACTAACAACACATTTGCCTTCCTAGACACCATGCAACATAGAACTAATAATGGCATTCTTTAGCGGTTTGGATATTTATAAAAAATCTACCAGCAAAAATGACCTTATTAATTTGTATTCCCACCACTGTAACAGATAAAACCTGGAATAATTACAGCATTCTATTTAAGAGCAGTAATAATCTGCAACCCTTAATACTTACATGAAAAAGAAATACATAGAAAACACTTTCAAAAGTATCCACTATCCTCATATCTTCATCCTCACTGCTAAAAGAAAAGCCCTCAAAATACACAAGCACAAAAATGATAATGAAATAACAATGTAATGAACTAGACAAAAACAGATATATAATATATAATACGTGCCATGTCTAATGGATATCAGTCATCAGTTATCGCCTGTTAATTTCCCCTCTCCATTCCTTTTCCACTGTCCTCGAGGATACATGGCACAGTGGATAAAGGCGTTATTTAGATTCAGTGACAGGACCCAAAGAGTGTGAGTTCAATACCTGGCTAAGGAGTTGGTGGGGAAGGAATGGAGAGGAGAATTAACAAGAGATAACTGATAACTGGCATCCATTAAAAACATTAAAATTACAACAGTCTACCCCAGTGAGCGAAATAAAGGGTTCAGTTCGACATTCCAACCACCTGAAGAAGGCCGGAGCGTACAACGGCTGAAAGGTTGTGATAAGCATGGCGACAAAGATGAAGACAATAGTCCGAATAATGTAAATAGTCTACATAATACATCATCTCAGAAATATAGACACACATATAGACTCTCTCTCTCACGCACACACACACACACATATATATATATATATATATATATATATATATATATATATGTATTCATGAATTATTCATACAAAAAACAAATACAAAGGTTAATGATTCACTTATCACCATATTTGTACAAGAACGCACAATTGTAAAATTTAAATTCAAACTCAGCGTTGCGACTGCACGCTCCAAAAACAATAACTCATTTCTAATTTTCGGATTACAATACATATATTTTCGTTGTCCTCTTATTACTGAGAGTAAAAACAAGAACAAAATCTATTCCATACCTGAGGATGTCTGTAGGAACAGACGAAAGCTTGTAAAAATAATAAGAACTTATGCAACAGAAATTTATAAAAACAAGGATCTTTTCATTCATAAACAGGTTCGGGGTTTTTGTATATTATTTGAATTGTTTGCGACGATGGATTTCTCGCCAATTAAATCATTAACCTTTGTATTTGTTTTTGTATGAATAATTCATGAATTTGTAAATTAATTGCACCTTTATTGAAATATATATATATATATATATAAATGTATTTCGGTAGGATTAATTCTTTCAAGTTGCGTCATCAAATTATGACACAATACGAAGAAAGTTTAAACATTCTTGAGGTTGCTGTAATAAGAGAGAAACAGCCGGCATTAAAGAAGGTATCTTACGCCATATTGGATCTTATATTGAAGTGTCTATCAAAAACTTGCACACCATTTCAGTTTGTCCGTTTAAATGACATTAACTTGGGTGACTTGAATTAGAATTAATGGAAAAACACTAGCCTAAATCTACACAAAATACAATACTTGAAAAGAAATGTAGCAACATTCGAAAGTACTCGGGAAAAAATGATAATGTAAATTTGCCGATTATATGAAATGAAAAATTCGGAAATTTTAAAAATCTTGTCGATATTATACAACCGAACAACATATATATTTTTCGGCATTTACAACCACATCCTTGTTGAAAATACAACTATACTTAAACATGAAAACAATAAACACAAACTAAAAATCTTGAAGCCATATGCATAAAACAGCTGAAACCTAACCTGAACAAAATAAACTATGAAATCTCCACAAATATTCTTAAATGCATATAATTGATAACAGAAGCCATTGGTTTATACCAACGTCTTCCCATACATAATAATTCTGTTTTTCACTCTTGCGTGGTCATGTGTGACATCACGAGCTGCGATGCGATTTTCGCTTCCGCGTCTCGTATACATGAGTTTCTCGTTGCTTTCATGCAACAAAAACAATCTATCATTATTGTTTAGTCTGTGTATTGTTTAATATATTGAAATGTAATTGTCATCTTTGATAATGGCTTATGTAAGCCGAAAGCTTAGATAGGATTAAAAAACATGTATCTATATGGTGATTTCCTTTCGTCTTTCAATGATAATGTTATCAGACAATATGAAAGGAATTTACTTAAAATAAATAGACAAAACTTGTCTATATTATTTAATGAAACATGCATCAATATATATATATATATATATATATATATATATATATATACAGAGAGCGAGATAGATAGATAGATAGATAGATAGATAGATAGATAGATAGATAGATAAGTGGTCATTGAAGTCACCACCCATATTAAACAGTCTGTTTCATGCTAATCGCTATCCACAGACCATGTGCGTTGTGTTTCTGCTCGACTATTTATGCACGTAAGTGATGCACTGTGGTAGTCTGTTGTATTATTGTAACGGTTATTTTGGTGTGCCTTAACATTTTGGAATTATGTTGGAGGCTATTGAGTGGGTATAATTATAGATCCTAATGCAGGTTTTGACTATTTATGGTGTTGTTAGTTAACTTTTTAAAAATTATTATTGATTTAATATTGATTTTATTGTTGGCTGTTATTACTGCGTTTTCTTGTGTTTATCTATGTGTACGTCGTTTGTTAATTTGTATATTATTTACTTAGTTTTTTTTACTATTTGTTTGGATTAATTTATTCTACTTGTTTTTGTTTATTTATCTTATTGTATTTATTTTCGTTTTTTTATTGTTCGTCTTCAGTTTTCGATTTTTAAGCAATGTAGTAAAAATGTTTTCGTGTCTGTAGTTTAAGATGAGTTCTGATCGTTTATTAAGTAGTTTGTTGTGTCTGTAAAGGTAATTATAGCTATTATATATTTTTATATTTGCATGTGCTCTCTCCGTGATATTTTGCACCTTAACCCATAAATACAGCATAACTTAAAAATACATTTTATCATTCATATATATATATATATATACATATGTGTGTGCATATATATATATATATATATATATATATATATATATATATATATTCTAAATTCCATTTATTAATTAATTTAGCATCATTAAATATATATTCATATTGTCAATATGAATTTGAAATAGCAAATATTTTTTCACAATTTCATGGCGTGCGTTCAAGCAAATAATTATTACAAGGTCACACATTATATTTGCCTGAAGCAAAAAATTCAAAGCATCAGCGTCTGTTTTGCTCTTTCTATTATTCGATTATCTCTTCAAACTATTTCTCTCATTTTCTTTTGCTAACTCTCTCTGCATCGCGCTGACTCTATCGCTTACTCATTCTTATCGAGAGACAGAGAAAGGGTAAGAGACATAGAGGCGAAGTGTCTTATTCGTTAGAAAAATGAAAAGAGAAATTTGTAGAAATTATTTAATGCATTTTTACATATATTTATCCATGGGGTTGAAAACTCTCTCTCTCTCTCTCTCTCTCTCTCTCTCTCTCTCTCTCTCTCTCTCTCTCTCTGTCACACTAAGAAATGGACAAAGCCTGACAATTATTTTAATATATTTTATTCTTATATGTTATTTATAGTCACAAATTTTTAAGTAAATACTCTGTTTCCTAATAAACACACTGCGAAATATATATAACATATAACAATAAAATTTCTTAAACTAATTGAAGGACTTTGTCCATTTCGTGGTATGTGACGTCATTTGTTTACGTTTAGATACGCTTCGAGCAGATATGGACGTCCGAGGGAAAACATGGAAAATTGTAATTTAAAAACCAGTAAAATCGACCTTGCGAACCAGACACTCCTCTGTAGCTAAACTGATATAGCACGTCAGGCTATATGACAGTTCTCTGTAGGATGCAGGTTCGATTCCTGTTGGGTGATACATATTTTCTATGAAAATTTCTCGGACGTTCACGCCGGTTAATACTGTTTATTATAAAAACAAAGCATTTACTTAAATATGTGTGTCTCCATAAATAACGTATAGCAATAAAATATATTAAAATATATAGATAGATATAATTATATATATATATCTATATATAATCATATATTTATGGTACCAAAAGTTTTTTTTGAACAAGGATCGCGAAAGGCCTCAAGATCAAAGCTATATAAAATTATCAAATTAAGTTATAGCTATACAACTGTAGTCAGACTGATAAAAACCCATAACGCGAAAAATATTAATAGGAGAAAAGCATGTCAGCAAATCGGTAGTCATTAGAGAAAGAAACAGATGCCCGTTATATGAGAAGTGCCTAGTTGAAAATATCATTTTAAAGTCACGAATGGCAAAATGGAAAAACTGAAAATATTTATAGAGCTATAATGAAAATCCGTTTAACACTGTCATATTATATGTATCTGATTAAAAGATTATGTAATTTGTACCCTTCTAGATTATGAGAACTGTAACAGATTTTGGAGAGCCGAGTTCGAATTCCAGTCGAATCCATTACATTCATTCACGTTCTAGTACCCTTGAAAAAGGTATGAATCTTCGTCTCCCCTTCCCTGCTATGGGTAGATAAACTTAGATGGCAACTGGTCTTCCACAAGAAATTAATAGCAAACTACTGCGTGAAAAAATCTGCCTCGTCATTCATATATCAAAAGATATATGATCGCTTATGGGTCTATCACGCATGGCACATAACTGACTGAACAGCTTTTGTACGCTATGAAGAGATTGGAGATTGGTAATGTATCCTGATTCATATAAGTTTTGAAATTCCAGATCAAACACACTATACGAATATATGAGTATATATTAATTGGTGTGTTTGGCCCTGGAATTATAATAAATAAAAATGTCTTTTTTTCGGTTTGTGCAGCTTCAAATGTCTTGTGATTAATGCGAAACAAACTTGGCTATTTAATTTTAATCATCCCGCCCACCATTTCAGGCCGATTTTATTGATCAAATACATATATAATAAGAAAGAAAGAAAGAAAGAAAGAAAGAAAGAAAGACTAAAGTAATATATAAATGAAGGAAAAGAACGATAGAAACAAAAAAGAAATAAAGAAAGAAGAAAATGAAGAAAGAATGGTTGGTGACAACTTTCTCGTGCATTTAAGGTCTGCTTCATGGAAGGGAAAACTGTCAATTTTGTATCTTTTTTATTTTTACCCTCTAATTTTTCAAATAATGTCCTGCATTTTAAACTCATTTTTTTTTTGTAATACAGGGTGTCCCGAAAAATTCACAGGCCAATAATTTTGACAATTCTTGTTAAAATAACCTCAAATTTTCACAGAATGTATAGAAACAGATCCAGATTTTATATTTAATGTTTTATTTTTGTTACCTCAATGAGAATCTGCCAGAGAGATGGATCGGATGTGATGAAGATGGAGACAGTTTTCTGGTGAAATGGCCGCCGCGGTCACCGGACCTGTCCCCGTGTAATTTCTTTTTATGGGGTTATGTGAAGAAACTTATCTAAGCACCCACCCCTATTCCTGCTAGCATTGATGAATTCAAGCAGGAAATCAGTTTCGCACTGGTTAATGTTACCGGAGATATGCTACACCGTGTTTGCCAAGAGCTTTACTATCGACTTGGCGTGTGCCGTGTCACAGGCGATGCTCATATGGAACACTTATGAAATCGATCCCATAATAAACTTATGATGTTCAACACCTAAACTGTTCAATTTTATGAAGCTAGACTTGGTAGTTTTCAAGATAATTGCTTTTAAAATGATGTCAAATTTTGGAGGACACTCTGTATTTTTCTAAATTTGTTGAAATCAAATATTTGTATTGTTGAAAGATTCTTCAATCATTGCATCAAGAAGTATGATTCATCAAAAAATTCAACTAGGAAAACTATGACATTTTCAAGTGTACAGTACTTCCTCGATTATACGGACACTTTAGTTACGTGTTGAAAAATATTTTCGGATAATTACACTTTTCGGATAATTGAATAGAGAAATTATCGAAACTTTTTGATGAAAATGACACTATCTTAAAGAAATGTACATTTATCTTGTCTAATTGCATTTTCAAACGCTTTTGATTGATTCACTGATTCGTTTTTACGGCTTATCAACCCCTTACGTGTTATTTAAAGCCAGAATACATTTTTAGATTGTAAGAATGTTTTTTGGAGATAATAATTGTTTAGTAATCAAAGTCTCAAACTGGAGGGTTGAAAAGGTGGATTCGTACCTATCTGTTGTGGAGTTATTTCGCAGTGGAGACTTGTATTTGTACTAAGTCGGTCCTAAAATAGGTTCGATGTACAAAACGTTAGGAACTTGATATAATAGGTGTTACGCAGAGTAATCTTGTTGTGGTCGCTGACTACTTTCGTATTCGACTAACTGGCGACTACTGTCATCCGACATCGACTGACCCTCGTTTCTCTTACTACTCCTACTTATATTAGGTGGGAGAGTCTATTAACTATAGAATAGGGGTGTTTCACCATAACACTTCCGATGCGAATGCCAATCAGTACAGATATACAGTTTCCAAATTTTGTGCGGAGTGAATTGCGACATGGTGTATTTTTGGGTTTTTTTTTTTTTCACAGAGAAAGCCCAAAAGCCCTAACTATACTATGCTGTGGACAAAATCAAAAACACACAACGCACATGCGCGAAAGGAATAATATCAAATGGCGAGAATTTGCCCATTGCAACCTCTTGATATATATATATATATATATATATATATATATATATATATATATATATATATATATATTATATAATATTAGTGGTAAATATACACATACATATGCAATCATATATCTAAAATATATATACATACATACATACACATACATATATATTTGTATAAAAATAATTCCAATGTCCAGGAGAGAGTAAGGATATAATAAAAAGGCTTAAACACTAATATTCCAAGGTCATAATTTATTAAATAAATTTATTGAATAAATAAATAAATAAATAAATAAATAGTGTTTAAGCATTTTTATTATATATATATATATATATATATATATATATATATATATAAATATATAAAGGTTTCAGAGACAGGCTGTAGAAAGAGAGAACAAATAGGAAGTTTTTATCAATCTGACGCTTCGCCTTTATTAAAGCTTTCTCAGAAAAAGATTCTGTTATTCTTACATGTGTGCCGTTGCTTTTCATTGGTCAATAATTCATTCGATTCTTTTAAACCAACGTTAGTATAATTTGCGGCGTACCGAATTCGAAGAGAGTTGTCGCGAGCATCTGAATTTTCAAGAAATTAACAAACTCCAAGCCTTCCTGAAAAAAACGTAGCTGTTGCTATACATATATATGTATGCGTATTCTAGTTTGTGTATATGAACATCAGTTATCAAGGTCGATTTTACTGCTTTTAAACTACAATCTTCCATGAATCTTTCACGTACACAAATGACGACCTTGCTAACCGAACGATCCGCTGTGGCTCAATCGGTTAAGGCATGTCAGGCTATATCACGGTTCCGGAGGACGAAAATTTTCTATTTCGGACATTCAGGCCTGTAAATGTTGTTTAAACTGTTTATTATAAACAGAGTATTTACTTAAATATTTCTATCTATAAAAAAATGTATATACATCTTAAAATAATTCCAGGACTGTGCCCATTTCATAATGTGACGTCATTTGTTTACATTTGGATACACTTCGAGCAGATATGAATGTACGTGGGAGATTGTAGTTTAAAAGCAGTAACATCGACCTTGCTAACCGAACGATCCTCTGTGGCTCAATCGGTTAAGGCACGTCAGGCTATATGACGGTTCCGTATAGGATACAGGTTCGCTTCCTGTCGGAGGATGAATATTTTCCATGAAATTTTCTCGGACATTCAGGCCGGTAAATGTTATTGATACTGTTTATTATAAACAGAGCATTTACTTAAATATTTGTATCTATAAAAAGAATGTATAAAAATGTCTTAAAATAATTGTCGGACATTGTCCATTTCATAATACATATATATATATATATAACTAATTTATTTTTAATCCATTATTCCTTATTAGATGCACGTGTTTGAAACCCTTTTTTTCATTTTAACAATGTGATTTTCGTCTAAGTCTACCCATCTACGCATTCGTGCGTCTTGATAAAGCAAAATTCTGAGGTAAAATCGCCCTCTAATCCGCTGTAGTTTAAATTGTCTGTGGGCTGTGATTATCTCTGTAAGCGTGTAGTCAAGGCTCGTCGGATCAGATGTTGTTTTTCCTTATATAGCGGAAAGCCGGTACGAAATCCTGCCGGAAAACACATACAGACTGCTAAAAGAACAGTAGCAAATTTCGTAGGCACTGTATAGAGGGGGAAATTGGTAATCACGACCTCTCCAGAATCATAAATTTTTATAATATTTCAGATCAGAAGTCAAATAAATATCCTGACTACACAGGTCAGTAGACATACTTCGCACTGTTTAAAAAAAACGGGCGTTTATTCAAACACTAACAGTAGAGCCCGAGGTTGTCCGGGGATGTAACAGTAAGAGATAGATCAAGTATCGATCATCATAAAGACTGAAAAATAAAATTGACAAAGATTATTATTTAAGGTTGACGGACACGCATGTTTTAAATAGTTTTTTTTTTTTTTACGAATTGGTCAAACCCAAACTCAAACAAAAACATTGTTTTCAATCGTTATGAGTCTACCGATTGAATAGAATTTTATTATAAACAATTGTCTTGTAAATGGAATTTTAAAGCATTCTGAATGTAAAAATAAAGAAAAAAGTGTGCAAGACAATAAGAAACACAACCTGCCAAAAATAAAAGTGAGGTTTTGTTGTAATCAGTTAAAAATGTAGGAAATCCGATCCCATATATAAACGAACACACACACACAAACAACTTGGGTTTTATAATAAGTATAACTCGATATGAGTTGCCCCCCTTTCATTCTCGCGATGCCTCTTAATCGTGTTTTCAAATTGATTTCGTGCAAAAACAATTGTGTTTTTCCAATTTTTGGCGCTGTCAGAACCATCGCAAGGTAATTTTACGTAATCCCGTGAAGCTTTGTTGAAATCGGTTGAAAAATGTAGGAAATCCGATCCAATATATAAACGTACAGACACACACACACACATAAACACACACACACAACCTGGGTTTTATAATAAGTATGATGTTTAAATAGCAATTCGAATAATAAGAAAATAATCATATATATACATACAGCTAACTATAGTTCTGAGATAAGGTATTGTAATTATTTACATTATTGTTCTGACTGTTATCCTCATCTTCGTAGCCATATTCACAACGTTTCGGCCTTTGTACGCTTTGGCCTTCTTCTGGTGATTGGAATTTCGAACTGAACTGTTTATTTCGTGAACGGGGATAGATTGTTTGAGTTTCACGTGCCAAGCCTAATTCATTTGTCTCCGTTTTCTCCCTCAACATGTCCCCGTGGATAAATGCCTTTGGTTGGAGCCTGTGACTTGAACTTAAGAGTTGTGAGTTCAATGCCTGACTACTCCAAAGGTGAACAAAAACTTTACATTTGATTTAAAAAGCATATATATATATATATATATATATATATATATATATATATATATATAAATAAAATTGATTTAAAATGTATGCATATATATATATTTTTTATTTTAGTTTAGCGATACTTTAGCGGAAAGCGAGTTTGTCTAATGATCGTAAAAGCGTGATACCCACGTTCACAAACTCATATCCATACAACTTATTATATATATATATATATATATATATATATATATATATATATATATATATATATATATATATATATATATATCCTGTTATGCCCACATCTATAACTTATGAATAATTTAAGCATATAATTTAAAACTGACGCAATGGCGAGATGGACAGCGAGTTATTAAACTCCATATCTCTAATACAGTCTCTTTAAAAAAAGAAAACAGGGCGTCTACACAAACATGTGTATCTACTAAAATAACGTTTCGAATAATATGAAATAATCATATACATAGACACGCACGGACATATATATATATATATATATATATATATATATATATATATATATATATATATGGGGGTGTATATATATGTGTGTGTGTGTGCATATATATATATATATAAATATATATATATATATATATATATATATATCATTATGCCTCATCTATTGCTTATGAATAATTTAAGCGTATACTTTAAAACTGACACAATGGGGAGATGTAAGGGGAGTATTTTGGAAAATGATACAAATCAGCTATAGCATTCTCCCCCTCCGCCACATTCAGCTCCATAGCAGCCACATCTGACCAGCCCTACCTAAAACAAAACAACCAGGCCATGAATATTCATGAATTATTACTGGTTGTACACAACACAACCGAGTCAATCCTGCTCTTCTCTCTGCCTCTCAGTTCATCTCCTGACCTGAGCGCGCGTCATCGCAAAATTATAATAGTTGCAAGTGGCTGACAAGGCAAATCAAGAGAGAGCCTCGTCACGTCTGACTTGAGGTCAGCCATGATGATACCGTCTTCGTTGGTCACTGTGCCGATGTCGCCGATTCTTTGGTTTCAAGTTACACGCTTTTCCAAAACAAGACAGCAACATAGTGTCGAATATCAGAAGATGACGGCCAATCGTACGGAAAGATATCTTTTCGCTGAATAACATCTTCCAACAAAGAGATATTAAACTCTCTCTCTCTCTCTCTCACACACACACACACACACACACACACACACACAATCTCTCTCTCTCTCTCTGTTTATCTTGTTTTAAATCTTCCTATCTATCTGTTTCCATTTTTTTCTTTTCTTCAGCTCTTGTTCACCTAGTACAAAGCCCGAAGAGCCGCTCAAGCTTGAAGCTTGCAAAATGAAGATGTTTTAAGTGCGTACAGGAACGGGGTTATGTGTACGTATTATTAGTGTATAATGAAGAACGGACATCTGTTTTTTTCGTATGATCTGGTATTTCTAAAGAGAGAACATGGGACTGCATACTGAGACATTAGTTTTATAAGTCCCACATCCACACACTGATGTCCCCAAGAACACAGCGGATAAAAGCATTGGTTGCAGTAACCCAGTGACTTGACCGAAAGAGTTGTGAGTTCAATAACTGGCTACAGCTGGGGTGAACAAAACCTTGGAGAGTCGCGTTGCTAAAGAGAATTAACTGAAACTGGGATCTCCAGAAAAGGCATGGCACGTGGAACTAGAAAAATCTACTGCAGTGGACTACATAAAGGGCTCGGTTTGAAATACCAACGTGTAACACCTGAAGAAAGCCGGTGCGCTCAACGACCGAAAGGTCGTGAATATATCAACAAAAATGATGACAAAGGTTCAAAGAATGTAAATATCAGGTCATCCCATAAGTTCTGTCCGAATTTTGAATAAAGAAAACAAGTGACCAAATGTTACATTTAATTACAGATTCAATCAACAATGTATTTTCCCGATTATCTATGACTTCCTTCCATCTATTAACAAGCTTGCCGATTCCATTACTGTAAAATTCTTTTGGCTTTGATTCGAAGAACTCACAAATGTCAGTTTTAACCTCTTCCGGTGTTACAAAAGCTGTTTCTTCCAAATAATTCTGTAAGCAAGAAACAAATGGTAATCTGAAGGAGCAAGATGGGGAGAATAAGGTGGATGAGAAATTTTCTCCCAATTAAGTTCGTCGATCTTTTGTGATTCTTGCTGTGTCGGGTCGCGCATTGTCCTGATGAAACATCACCCCTTTTCGATTCACTAGAGCAGGTCTTTTTTTTTTGCTCAAAGCTTGGTTCAAACGCTCTAATTGCTGACAGTATATTTTAGCATTAATTGTTGCATTAGGTGGTAAGAATTCAAAGTGGATTATTTCTTGGCGATCCCACCAGATTGAAAGAAGAATCTCTTGGCCACGAAGTTCCCTTCTCGGCTGTGGCTGGGATCCTGCCCCTTTACCAAGCCACTGTCTACGACGCTTAACATTTCGATAAAAGGTCCATTTTTCGTCGCCAGTCACAAGTCTATCCAAAAAAGGTGAAACAAGTTGGCGAGAATGGAGAGAAGAGCGGATGTCAACTCGGGATTTGAGGTTGTTTTCAGACAATTCAAGAGGTACTCATTTTACAAGTTTAGGAACTTTTCAAAGTTGTTGAAGATGACGATGAACAGTTGTATGATTTGAACTGAAAACCACAGCCAATTCCTCAACTGATAATGCAGGATTTTCTTCAAGGGCTGCTTCAAGAAGCTTTTCATCAAACTCAACTAATCGTCCGGTTCGATCTTCATCTTCAAGGGTGAAATCTCCACCTCTGAATTTTGTAAACCATCTTCTGCAAGTTCTTTCATTCACACGTTCCTCTCCATTTCTGAATGGGGGTTGCTATAGAAAATCCTTAAGTGATGTGGTTTCTGTTATTTGGTACGGGTCTTGCTTTATGATTCTGTAGCGTCAGTTCACAAGCTCTGAAGGAGGGTTGCTATAGAAAATCCTTAAGTGATGTGGTTTCTGTTATTTGGTACGGTTCTTGGTTTGTGATTGTGTAACGTCAGTCCACGAGCTCTGAAGGAGGGTTGCTATAGAAAATCCTTAAGTGATGTGGTTTCTGTTATTTGGTACGGGTCTTGCTTTATGATTCTGTAGCGTCAGTTCACAAGCTCTGAAGGAGGTTGCTATGAAAAATCCCTAAGTGATGTGGGTTCTGTTATTTGGTACGGGTCTTGCTTTATGATTCTGTAGCGTCAGTTCACAATCTCTGAAGGAGGGTTGCTATGAAAAATCCCTAAGTGATGTGGGTTCTGTTATTTGGTACGGGTCTTGCTTTATGATTCTGTAGCGTCAGTTCACAATCTCTGAAGGAGGTTGCTATGAAAAAATCCCTAAGTGATGTGGGTTCTGTTATTTGGTACGGGTCTTGCTTTATGATTCTGTAGCGTCAGTTCACAATCTCTGAAGGAGGGTTGCTATGAAAAATCCCTAAGTGATGTGGGTTCTGTTATTTGGTACGGGTCTTGCTTTATGATTCTGTAGCGTCAGTTCACAATCTCTGAAGGAGGGTTGCTATGAAAAATCCCTAAGTGATGTGGGTTCTGTTATTTGGTACGGGTCTTGCTTTATGATTCTGTAGCGTCAGTTCACAAGCTCTGAAGGAGGGTTTCTATGAAAAATCCTTAAGTGATGTGGTTTCTGTTATTTGGTACGGGTCTTGCTTTATGATTCTGTAGCGTCAGTTCACAATCTCTGAAGGAGGGTTGCTATGAAAAATCCTTAAGTGATGTGGTTTCTGTTATTTGGTACGGGTCTTGCTTTATGATTCTGTAGCGTCAGTTCACAAGCTCTGAAGGAGGGTTGCTATAGAAAATCCTTAAGTGATGTGGTTTCTGTTATTTGGTATGGTTCTTGGTTTGTGATTGTGTAGCGTCAGTTCACGAGCTCTGAAGGAGAGCTGCTATAGAAAATCCTTAAGTGATGTGGTTTCTGTTATTTGCTACATTTCTTTGTCTGCAATTCTGTATTGTCAGCCCACGAAGTTCGGAGAAGTGTACACATCGTCATGCATCATTCGTTTGATGACATTGTAAAACATTACCCACTAGAATATGCTTTCGCATAGATATAGCATGATATTAGATGAAATATATCCGTTATAGAGCATCAAAAATATGTAAATATGAGCATCTTGTAACTGAACTGCAAACAAATATGGCAACTTAATCCTTTACCTGTCCAGGGCATTTTCCTCTGTACTATCCAAACATTCATGCTTATTTTCAGATTTATAACTATTGCAAGTCACACTGCTTATTTGGTAAATAAAATGTGTTGATATATAGTCTTAATATTTTGGTTGATCTTGCCTGTGGAACTTTCTTCTGGTAGGAACCTCAACTTTGTTTTATTTCATCTTTAACCCTTTGCCTGTCCATCGCATTTTCGTGTCTACTATCCAAACTTTCATTGTTGTTTTGAGATTTATGCCTATTACAAGGCAACCCGGCTTCTTTGTCCAATAAAATGTGTTGATATATAATGTTAATAACTTGGTTGTTTTCGCCTGTAGAGCTTTCTTCTGGTAGGAAACTAAACTTTGATTTATTTCATCTTTAACTCTTTTTAGCTATTTCAAGGCAAATAAAATGTGCTGATATATAGTGTTTCCCATAAAAACCTGTGCATCATATGAGATGCACAGGATGTACAAATCATGTTACAGTGTAACCCGGATATAAGAGACCCGGATATAAGAGAAACCCGGATATAAGAGAGATTTTTTCTGGTCCCAAATTAGAGCCTGTGTTAATGTAAACAAAATAGACCAAGCCCGGATATAAGAGAAATCCGGATATAAGAGACTTTATCTCCGGTCCCGACAACTCTCTTACATCCGGGTTACACTGTATTTACTCTACGCTCAGTGCATCACGTGATTCAAAGTTTATAATCATTTCAATAACGTGGGAAAATAGATGTCTTTCATTTGAGACATTACATTATCAGTGAACCCTCTACTGGTCATATATGTTGCCCAAAATATTAGATTAGGCTTTTCTTCAGACGTCCTGCTCAATAGTATACACTTTTCTGAAGCGTCCTCAGTTTTAGCACTCTTTTAAAATGGTAGCTCCTGTGCACCACAAATGATGAACAGACGTTGAAATCGCATGATCTGTGCATCACATATGATACTCAGGACAGGCAAAGGGCTAAGTATAAGAGAATTTAATTCCCATTTTTATTAGAGTTATCCTGTTCTGATCATATTCCTCTCAGCATCGGTGTGTAGACTCAGATCCATGTCACTTCAAGGGTTGTATTTACTTGGGCGGAAAATATCTAGCATTAACAGTCATACAGGAGAGTACATGCATTATCCCACAATAATTAAAACCCCTAAATCATAGACACGGCTTGCCCTGTCATAACTCTAGTTCAAACGGAAGTGCTCACGTCGATATCCTCAGTTCATATTACAAAAAAGGACCATAATTTCCTCCGACTTCGCGCGCTCACTTCCGGCACACTGCAGAAAAGAACACCAGGCTTATAAAACATATTTTCCGAAGAATAAGAAAAAGACCAACGCGGTTTTCATGTCGATTTTACCGACGAAAGATAATACGACCAGGGTGGCATTAGTAGGAGGTACCCACTGCAGGCAAACTTAAACATGCCATGATAGCGACAACCAAAGCCCTTCTGTCAGCAGCGAAGTCTTCGTACGCCGACGAAACCACCAGCAGCAGAAACTAACGCTTTACTACAGATTGTCTGTCGATTCTCTGCACGTGTCTATCTCGATAAAAAAAAACCGTGTGTTATACTCTGAACAAACTCCCAGTCTCCTACAACGGATATACGATACCCCGGAACGTGCAAACGATAAAACTAATGTTCAGATGAGCTATATATTTCCACCAGTTTTGATATTTACAGCGAAGACCCACCCTGCCAAAAACAAACGGGAAAATCGCCCTCAGCCTTTTCGTATTCCATTTCTAAGAAGCAAGTTTCATCCGGACATCTTCTTTCCCGGAACCGCTTCTTTATTGTTATGGTAATTTACCCACACACGCATGGACTCTCCCAGTTATGAATAGGAGCAGGAACTGCCTTTTGGAGAGAGAAGTTTCCAGCAGTCAGCTATGAGAGTCGGGCTGAACATTCTTGCTGTAAGACTCTCGTTTGTATATGTTTGTATTACTGTTTCTGTTAATATATATGTTTAAGTCAATTATATATATTATACTGTTTCTGTTAATATATATGTTTAAGTCAATTACTCTGTTTGTGTCTTTATCTCTGGCCCTAACAAGGCCACAATAGATAGATAGATAGATAGATAGATAGATAGATAGATAGATAGATAGATAGATAGATAGATAGAAAAGAATAGATAGATATGAACCAACCAAGATAAATAGATATATAGCATTATGGTAATTTACCCACGCGCCCATGGACTCTCCCAGATATAAATAGGAGCAGGTACTGCCTTTTGGAGAGAGAAGTTTCCAGCCGTCAGCTCTGGCAGTCGGACCGAACATTCTTTCTGTAACATTTCGTTTGTATATGTTTGTATTACTGTTTCTGTTAATGTATTTGTTTTCCTCTCTTGTGTCTTTATTTCTGGCCCTAACAAGGCCATAACATTTATGGAACATTCTCCCAAGGCGTTGCTTTCCTAGATAGGAGAAACGAAATATCTTCAAATAAATGTTCAAACGTAACCTCTTGTACGATATATCGTAATTAAGACATATTTTTAAGTCTACCATTCGTCCATGCTTAGAATATCGCTGCCCCTGATAATTACCTTGAACTCCTTGATAAGATCCATAGAACAATCTGCAATATTATTTGCCTTGTTCTGGCAGCTCAGCTTCAGCCACTTGCCCACCGCCTTTAAGGTTTTTTCTCACTGTCTTTTTTATAAATACTTTAATGGTAATTTTTCGGGTAATCTCTTCGTTGTGGCACTTGGAGTTTTGGAATTTAAGCGCACCGCTAGACGGGCGTTGAAATCTCACCAGGTTACAGTTGTGCTGGCTAGATATAGCCGCAAGTTCTATGCTAAAGTTTTCTTCTCTCACGCTTCTGGTCTTGCGGAACTCCCTTTCCGTCTCCATGCTTTTCCGCAAAAAATTAAATGCAATGTCAATCGCTATCAAATGTCCTCCTGATTACTCTTTTCTCTTGCTGCTCATTATTAACATTTCTGTTCCTAATTCTCCTAGACCCTGTAACCCCTTGTGTCTCATTTTAGAGTTGAAATATCTCGATGTAACCGTAAGTTCTTTGCTAACAGTTTCTTTTCTCGCACTTCTCCCTTGCGGCTTCATGCTTTCCAGCCAACTTTAATCTGCAAAAATTTAAATGCAATGTCTATCGCTATCTACTGTCCTCCTGATTACTCTTTTCTCTTCCTGCTCCTTATTAACGTTTCTGTTCCTAATTCTTCTACAACCTGTAACCTCTTGAGTCTCAGTGGCTTTACTACCTTTCTTGTGGAATTTCTTTCCGGCTTCATGCTTTCCAGCAAACTTTAATCTGCAAAAATTTAAATGCAATGTCTATCGCTATCTACCGCCCTCCTGATTACTTTCTTCTTTTTCTGCTCATCCTTGTTGTTTCTGTTCCTAATTCTTCCACACTCTGTAACTCCCTGTATCTTAGTGACTTTACTCCCTTGTTTGGGGTGATTCCGACTTTTAAACCTTTTCCAACTCCGTTCATGACAAAAGCTCATTTCGTTAAGATCTGCATTGAGTGTATATTTGCCCTTTTATTTGGGGAAGAGTTCGTCAAAAATAGACTTTGTTTATTTTCTAGGAATTCATTTTTCGATGATTATCTTACTGAAAAAAAGATCCAGTTCCCGAGGAGAATATAAAAGGTCCCAAAAGTAGGGTATGTCTGAGAAAGAGATACGATTCTGGCATACTAAGATGGCAGAAACTAGTAGCGGAACAAATTGAATCTATTATTCAAGAAATTACAAGATACGTTATAAATTTAACGCTCTTCAATGAACTCGGTACATTAAAAAGTTACATAGGGATGAACTAAGATAATTATGGATGGACATAAGATGGATTAGGATATGTTACAACTTATGAAATTGTCAAATACGACAAAAAATAAAGACATACAGAACATTAGATAGATAGATAGATAGATAGATAGATAGATAGATAGATAGATAGATAGATATAAGAGGTCTCATGTTTCAAAACAAGAGCCGAAAACTTCAATATAATTATTTGAATTAAATTGAGTTAAAGTAAGCTCTGTTCCATCTTCAAGCGAAACTTACTTTAACTCAATTTATTTCAAATAATTATATTGAAGTTTTCGGCTCTTGTCTTGAAACAGGAGACATCTTATGTCGCGAATTGGAATCATATTTTTAAATAAATAATTATATTTATGCTTTACTTTTGAATCGAGCACTATTTCTTAAAAATAACAACTAAAATACAAAGGGACTTTGGATTATTTACCTAACCAGTTCCTTCCTATTTTCTATATATTTTCACACACACACACACATATATATATATATATATGTGTGTGTGTATGTGTGTGTGTGTGTGTGTGTGTGTGTGTGTGTGTAATGGTTAGCAAGCTTTTCTTGCCAGAATTGTTACTACCGAGTAGTGAGTTCGATCCTCACTGGGTTCCCCATTTTTCGGCCTTGTGCCACATGTAAGCTACGCTTGAAAAATCTCTATATGTATGTGTGTTTATGCGTGTGTGCCTGTGTGTGTGCGATTTAGTGTGGGTATTCATACACAGATATTGGGGGAATGAGTGTATTCCTAGATAGATAGATAGATAGATAGATAGATAGATAGATAGATAGATACTGAACAGACTGAGATAGATACGAGCAGACTGAGGTAAATATGCAGATAGATAGATAGATAGATCATTAAAATGCAAGGATAGATAGATAGATAGATAGATAGATAGATAGATAGATAGATAGATAGATAGATAGATAGATAGATACTGAACAGACTGAGATAGATACGAGCAGACTGAGGTAAATATGCAGATAGATAGATAGATAGATAGATAGATAGATAGATAGATAGATAGATAGATAGATAGATAGATCATTAAAATGCAAGTATAGATAGATAGATAGATAGATAGATAGATAGATAGATAGATAGATAGATAGATAGATACTGAACAGACTGAGATAGATACGAGCAGACTGAGGTAAATATGCAGATAGATAGATAGATAGATAGATAGATAGATGGATTAAAATCATTAAAAGATAGATAGATAGATAGATAGATAGATAGATAGATAGATAAATAGATAGATACTGAACAGACTGAGATAGATACGAGCAGACTGAGGTAAATATGCAGATAGATAGATAGAGAGATAGATAGATCATTAAAATGCAAGGATAGATAGATAGATAGATAGATAGATAGATAGATAGATAGATAGATAGATAGATAGATCATTAAAATGCAAGGATAGATAGATAGATAGATAGATAGATAGATAGATAGATAGATAGATAGATGCAATTCGTATAATTATGTCTCTCCAATTTCATTATTAGCAGCAACATTCAATTTTACATCAAAACTTCACAATACACCCCCATCATCATTATTATCGCAATATCTTTGCTTCTTCCTCCTCCTCATCCTATCGATTATTCCTTCCGAAACCATCATCTTCCTAACATCAATGCCTGCAACGTTTTCATAACGAGTGTTTGATGCACCCCCCAGTCAACCTCCCCCCTCCCCATCCATCCACCCGCCGAACGTTATCACTTGATTTATACGATTAGGCTGCAATCGCAAAGCAGCGAACATCTTAACAACACTAATTAGTAGAATAATTAATTAATATTAATAGAGAAACGGACGATGAATGATTGCGCAGAAAGCAACAAGATCTAATTACGAAAACAAAGACTAAAAATATCAAAGAATACGTGTTCATGAAGGAAGCGATTTGTGGTAAAATGTCCCGGCAAGCAGGAGTCGATGGTAAGAGAAATGATAAAAAAAAAAAGAGGCGAATGAAAAAAGATATGACGTTATCGTTTATTATGAGATCATTTGTAACGTGCGAAATGTTATATCATTGAATATAACGAAGGTAGCAAGTGTTGAGCACTGATAGTTATTTATCATTATACTACAGGACACAAGGACATGAGATTTGAGTTCCTATCCAAGTTCGATTTCTTACATTAGATCTGATATTTACACATCATTCTACTACAGGGCACAAGGACATGAAATTTGAGCTCCTATCCAAGATCGATTTCTTACAGTAGAACTGATAGTTATATGTCATTCTACTACAGGACAAAAGGACATGAAATTTGAGCTCCTATCCAGGTTTGATTTCTTACATTAGATCTGATATTTACACATCATTATACTTACGGGGCATTAAGGACAAAAAGGAAAAAATTTGAGCTCCTGTCCAAGATCTATTTCTTACAGTAGAACTGATAGTTATATGTCATTCTACTACAGGACACAAATGAAATTTGGACATCGAAATTTAGTTATATGTCATTCTACTACCTATCCAGGTTTGATTTCATACATTAGGATCTGATATTTAACACATTCAACTATACTACAGGGACACAAGGACATGAATTTTTGTATTACAGGACACAAGGATTTGAGAGTTGATCCGCTATTCAAGATCTGATTTGTTTTTTTTTTTCTGTAAGATTACATTAGATCTTTCTTCCATTAGATATTTAAACATCATTATACTACAGGGCAAAAGGATATAAAATTTGAGCTCCTATCCAAGATCGATTTCTTACAGTAGAACTAATAGTTATGTGATTATTCTTCATGTGATTATTCTATTCGGTAACGTTCCCTAGTTTACAAGGACCCAGCCTGCCCTGCTTTTCAACTCAAACAGGAGACTAACCCGAGACGGACTCGGATAACCGACATTAAATTCGGCCCCACATCTGACCGCGTGGAATATCCTTTAGTTGGAGATTGATTCCTACCTTTATTTGCGCGTAAGTTTAAGTAAATAACCCGACTGGAATTCGAACACGGCTCCTCGATTTCTCATCTTTTGGTCGTACACGAGTGATTAACCCCAAATGAAGAGCGTAAAACACAAAGACAGAATTAAGTCACTACCCACGTTCAATTCCCTACAATCAAATTCTGATTCTTTAAACTGGATCTGGTATTTACAAATCTTTCGTCTTACAGACGCAAGAACACGGAAGATGGGCCTCTATCCAAGATTCATTCCTTACACTAAAACTGATAGTTACACGTCGTTTTTTTTCCGTAAGACAAAGACATCATAGATAAACACATATGCAAGATCGACTCATTGCATTACAGGATGGAGAAGCATATATATATATATAAAGAAAGAACAGTAAGATATAAAATCCGGTGTTCTTATAGATATTTTTATTTTTACAAAATAGTGCTCAATGTAAATTTACAGAGCATTAATATTATAAATTAATTGATTTAAAATATGTTTTTTTTTATATATATATTGATGCTACAAACATATTTAATATCATTATTTATATCTTTTCAAAAACGTTTACCCATACGAATAACCAGGAAAGCAAACGTGATGAAATCTGTGATTTGCTAAATGCACTTGTTACTCCAAAGGTTATGTCAAGAATAGTTGGAGTGTCCCTAAAGACTGTTTATAATGTAAAGAAGAGGGTGACTATGCGGGAAATTATTAAGAGAAGGTCTAGAAGTGGAGGGAGTTACAAAAAATGTACTAAAAGATTTATCAAAGTTCTGAGATCCAAAATCCTGACGGATCCAACCAAATCCTTGAGAAAGTTGAACTTGAAGTAGAAAACATGACTATCAGAAATGCAGTAAAATTTGATTTGAAGTTAAAATCTTACACAAGAACCCAAAAAACATTTCCTAACAGCCATGAAGAAAAAGAGATTGGCAAGGTGCAACAGAATTATCACATGACTCAAGAAAAAATCCTCCATCCTGATGATCTTTTCGGATGAGATGATCTTCATTGTTGATACTGTACTAAACCGCTGGAATGATATATATATATATTATTGAAAGCAGAGGTTAAGGAAACATTCAGAACAAAATATTCTGTTCAAGTTCTGGCTTTTTGTCTTATGGCTTCCGATGGAAAAACGATGCTTATAAAATTCTACAAACCTGGTGATAAAATCAACGCTGATACTTAGTACAAGACTCTAAGATAAAATGTATTGCCATGGCTTAAAGCCAACTACCCCGATGGAAATTATTCATGGACACAGCTAGAAAAATACAAGTTTTCTTCAAATCTAACTTTGTTAATTTTTGGGAATCAAGTTTATGGCCGCCCTCTAGACCAGACCTGAACGCTGTGGATTATGCTGTTTGGAGCGTTTTAGAACATGCTACCTACAGAACATCATTCAGCAATGTGGACTTTCTTAAAGATGCTATCAGAAAAGAGTGGAAGAAATTATCTGTGAAAACATTGGCAAAGTTTCATGAGGCGTATGGAAACAGTTATTGCAGAAAAAAAGGAGAACACATAGAATAAAAATAGTTTCTAGTATGTAAATTTTTTGCAGAAAATAAACTCCTTCAAGCTTCCATAAACTAATTGGTCATTTAAGGTCCTTCAATTCCTGTCTCAAAATCTGTGATTTACACTCTTCTCTGAGGCACAAGCACACGTGAGTTAAGACCTTATGCAATAATGTATCCTTGGAGTAGAACTAATATTTACCTATTTTTCTTCCGTTCCGCGTGTTGAACAATCCAATTTCGATTCCTTGTAGTTTTTAGCGTTTCAGTCCAGACCAGACACCAGGTTACGCCTCTGTGTATAGCTTCTTTCATTCAAACGTTTCTCGCCTTAAAATATCTCCTTAGCCAGATCGTTTCCCACGAAATAAAACCATGAACCGATTGTAGCAGTAACTAAACATTATTTGGTTGTAATCTTCTGCTGTAGACGAGCGAGGCAGAAATGAAGCATGAGAAACAGAGAGGCGAACAATCTAACGGACATCTTCCCTTTTGCGTTGCTGCGAGGCGGTCTCTCATTAATCTCTGTGCCTTTCTCCGGGTCTGTTTTCGGCTGGAAGTGACCACTGCCTTATAGATATATTTTTTTCTTTGTTATGTCATGTTTGTTTAAAAAGACTAATTTTTCAAGATCCGGCTTCATCCAGTGACCGTATTTGTCAAGGCCGTTTACCATGGTCCTTGTGAGGTCCACTTCAATTAGCTGATCATTATAAGCACAATAAAGGTCTGAAACAGTTCTTGTGACACCTTTCAGATGTTTTCATTTAACAAGACATCGACTGACACTGATATCACTACAGGTAGAACAGATATTTACCTGTCCTGGTGGAACCACCTCTTAATTGCTGGTGTACACAGGTCCACTCTGATCCGGGGTGGGGTAGTATCTGTTAAGGTCACAGCTATGTTGACCCTCAAAAATTGGGGTGAATGTGTAAAAATAGGTTTTAATACCAGCAACAAATCTTTTGAGGAAAAATTATTCACAGCAATAGATCATTACCAACAATACATTTTTGAAGAAAAAATATTAATTGCAATACATTTTTGAAGAAGAAAAAATACTACCAGTAATATATTTTTTGAAATGTAGACAAGATTTTTATTGCATGTAATAACCAGCAATAAAAATCCTGTCTACATTAAAGAACCTTGATATGCTGTAAAACAAAGCAAAACAAACATATATATACTGAGATAGATAGATAGATAGATAGATAGATAGATAGATAGATAGATAGATGGATAGATAAAAAAAACTTTTTTTTTAAATATTGCGAGCAATAAAAAATTTTGTCGGTATTAAATAACCCATTGAGGTTGATATGCCGTAAAACAAAGCAAACCAAAGAAATATATACTGAAATAGATAGATAGATAGATAGATAAAAAAAATATTGCGAGCAATAAAAATTTTGTCGGTATTAAATAACCCATTGAGTTGTTGATATGCCGTAAAACAAAGCAAACCAAACAAATAGATAGATAGATAGATAGATAGATAGATAGATAGATAGATAGATAGATAAAAAAAAGTATTGCGAGCAATAAAAATTTTGTCGGTATTAAATAACCCATTGAGGTTGATATGCCGTAAAACAAAGCAAATCAAACAAATATATAATGAGATAGATAGATAGATAGATAGATAGATAGATAGATAGATAATTTTTTTTTTTTTTGGAAAAGAAAATATTGCGAGTAATAAAATATTTTGTCGGTATTAAATAACCCATTGACCTAACACAAAACAAACCCAATAAAAAAGATATTTACACATCTTTATTCTGAGATTTGAGAAGTTATTCTTCTTTCGTATGACCGAAAGTCACTAATGTTGAGCCCCATGTAAAACCGAAACCATACTCGAGAATTTTTTTTTTCATATTGTTTAATTAATCTACAGGGCGTTTCACGGTTGTTGAAACAAATCAGTGGCCTCTCAAATAGGGGCAAGCTCGAGGAACATGAGGACATTGATAAGGAGGAATTGTGATTCCAGCAGGATGATGCTCCTCCTCGCATTGCTAATGTTAACATGACATGGCTCCGTGAAAAGTTTAGGGAGAGTACCATCAGTCGCAAAGCTAAAATGGAATGGGCCTGACCTGAAACCCCTCCTCCGATTTCTTCCTCTGAGAGTTCCACAAGGACACCATCTACCAGGTGAACCCTCGCGCCATTACTGCATTGAAGGCAGTTATCACCAAGAAGGTTGAGCACCTCGGCGTGGTCTAATGGTTAGCAAGCTTGTCTTGCTAGATCAATTGCTACTGAAAAGTGAGTTCGATCCTCTCTGGATGCCCCATACTTTCGGCCTTGAGCCACATCTAAGCCGGGCTTAGAAAATCACTATCACCAAGAAGGTTCAAGCGATCATCCAGGAGAAATGTGCACGCGTTATCAACAATTGTACCTTCAACTGAACACGGATATCTGGATCATGTACTCTAGGGCTCGTCAATGTTTGAAACTAAATGGTTGCAGATCCTAAACTTTTATCCCTTTATCTTTCAATAAATGTAATTTCCATTACCCTATCATTTGAGATCGTTGATTTGTGCCCGACCATTTTGTTTCAAAAATTTTGAAACATCTGGAGTAGGTCAAAATTGTTCAGCATCCAATCAATATAGAATTTATATTCTAGAATTGATCTTTACTCATGTAATCCTGCCAACTCGGGTTGAGTCTATTTCCAATCTCTATAACGCATTTTCACCGCACCCTTTTCTCTAAATACTTTAATGGGTATTTTTCTGAGGAACATTGCTCTCTGGTACCTAGAAGTTATGGATCTAAACTCTGGACCTGATGAGCGGAATAATCTCAAGAGTAGACAGTTGAAATGACGACATACACCCGTAAGTCCTACGCTAAGAGTCTCTTCTTTTGCAGTTCTGAACTCTCCTTCAGCTTCTTGCGTTTCAGTCAACCTGTATCATCAAAGGTAAAAACACACCTCGAGAGTCACCAATTGTCTTTACCCAATCTGAGGATCACATTAGAAAGTCGAGAGTTTGAACTATATTTCTTGTATCTTTCTTCGAAAGCGAATAATGGCATTCATGTGCGTGCATCGTCTGGTCAGTCACAGCGAAAGATAGCTTTTGGCACCATAATATCTCGGGCTGTTTCGTACTTAAACGCGCCACACTGCCATCATTCGATTTGAAATGGACACCCCGAGCCTACCTCAGCTTGACCTCTTTCCGAAGGTGACTGATATGTAGATAAAAATGAACTCTTAGGCCCCTTATCAAAATGGTCGCCCCAGCCGTTTCCATAATAATCAATTTTGCAAGCGAACATGCTTATAAAGATGCGTAAATTTCAAGATTGGTTATTCCTAAATTTTCGGTGGCAGATGAAACAGGGTTTGACACTTTAATTCAATTTAATTTTAATAATTACATTGAGGTTTTCGGCTCTCGTTTTTGAAACATGAGAACTCATATGTAGCGAAGGAATCATAGTTTTAAAAAAAATTATTATAATTTAAGCTCTACTTCTGTATGGAGAACTGTTTTTTTAAAAATAAAAACAAAAATGCTAAAGAACTCTGGATTATTTACCTAACGTGTTCTTTCCTATTTTTCTACATGTCTGCATATATATATATATATATATATATATATATATATATATAAGTTTCTCCGATTTAACCAGTAGAGAAGACAATATTTATGAATAAAAATGACAATAGGAAAACTAGTAACTGCTGACGCGTTTCGTCCAATGTGGACTTTATCAAAGCAAAATACGAAATGAATATAAATTTAACAAGGTAACTAATAAAAACAAAAACAGAATGTTACTAGCAGCTGGAATGTAGAGAAACGGTATTTTCATATTGTCAACTGAAAATAACGTCAGTATATGTCACGTGAGGAGAATATTGTCATTGTATCTGTGTTGATGTATTTAACCATTTTCTTCATAAAATCAAAAGAATGCTTTATATTCCATAATTTTGCAACACGTGTTTCGGGCATCGCGACCCTCTTCAGGCAACAAGTGGATATTTCCAAATATTATTAAAAGGAATTAATTTTCATTATGTTTTTCGCTGTTAAACATTCACTTTTTTGTCTGGTAGTGACACAAACATATATATATATATATATATATATATATATATATGGAGGCAAGATATATATTGAGGCAAGTTTCATTGAATAATTTAGAAAAGTTTATCTGCTTATTTTCAATAGGATCTGTTAATATTCTCGGATGCGCTTTTTTGGTGGCGGTATTAAAATTACCGTGTTGATACATACATATTGTTCTATTTCGAGTACTTTCGACATCGACACAATGTCATCCATATTCGTATTTTTAAGGCAAAATTGCAGTGTTCATTATTTCCAAAGACAAAATTGTTATGTCCATCTGAAAGTTATAATTTTACGTATAGAATAAGGACCGTTAATTTTTGTGCAATATGGTGTATGTTACTCTCAAGGGGGTTAACTAATTGTTATAGAATAGTTTCACAGTGGAGCCTTGTATTTCACTAAGTCGGTCCTAAAATAATTTCGACGTACAAAACGTTAGGAACTTGATATAATAGGTAATGACGCAGTAATCTAGTTGTGGTGGCTGATACTTTAATGTCCGACATCGACTGACTCACCAACTCACCGAGCCCTTCGGCGACTGCTACTACTCCTACTTATTATAGGTGGGAGAGTCTATTAACAATAGAATAGGTATGTTCCAGTATAACACTAATTATGATGAGTGAAAAGTTCTTTTTGAAAAAGAAGAAAATAGTGGGAGAAGCTATTAATATAACCCTTGATATTTTAGTCTTTGTATTGTAAACATTTTAGAGCATTTGTGCAGTGTTCATAATTAATTTTAAGGTTTGGTTTCAATTTTTTAATATGGAGAACTTCAAGGATTTTTAGTTCATATTTATTATTTTCATGAAAAAGTATGGATGTATTTTCGACAAGAATATTTCTTAATGTGGAGAAGCATGCTGTTGTAAATTTATAACTCGTCTCTTCCCCAGATATGGGTTAATTAGTATGATTGTATCACTAAATTATTTAAATATCTAGGAAGTGTTTAAACAGAAGACAGAAAATATGACATTTAAATCGGAAGGTGCATTGGAATAGCCAAAGCTGCCTTCCAAAAGCTAAACAAAGTATTAAGAAACAGGAAAATTTCGTTAGAAAGAAAAGTCTACTGAACTCATGTAATATCGGTCTTCCTATATTTCAGTGAATGCGGGACAATCTCTCAAAGACGAAGAAGAGACTTGAAGCAACAGATATGTAGTTCTACAGAAGGATGCTGAGGATAGCATAAAGCGAACATGTGAGCAACGACGAAGTTTTAGAGAAAATAGAAACAAAATAAATACCTATACTTAACATCAGAAAAGGCACGTAAAGAGGAAAGTGGGCTTGGAAAATCTGATACCCACAGAGCAGATTGAAGGCAAGACGGACAGAGGAAAACATCACATGACCTACTTCGTGAGCTTGAGTACACGGATGACGTAACAGGGTTTAGGCGAGATCACAAAAAGACAATAGTTATTAAGCGCTACAAAGGACAAGAAATTGTGGAGAGTAGTGATCGCTCACGAGAAGGAGAAAAAAACTAAAAAGAAGAAGTTGTGCCTATTTTACAGTCGACTATGTTTCGCTGACAATCGGAAACATTCATTACGAGATTGCGAGAATGGACATGAAAGACTGTTACTCACTCTATTCGCTTTCTTTTCTTTTCATTCCGTTTATAATCACTCTACCCGTTTCGATATGCATCCATCCATCCATCCATATATATATATATATATATATATATATATATATATATATATATATATATTAAAACAGAACATTTACTCAAATATCTGTATCTATAAAAAGAATGTATAAATATAAAAATATCTTAAAATAATTGTCGGACTTTGTCCATTTCAAAATGTGTGACGTCATATGTTTACATTTGATACGCCATGAGCAGATATGAATGTACGTGAAAGATTCATGGATGAATGAAGTTTAAATACAGTAAATTCGACCTTCCTAACTGAACGCTCCTCTGTGGCTAAATCGGTAAAAGCACGTCAAGCTAAATGGGGGTTCCGTATAGGATACAGGTTCGAATGCTGTCGGAGAACGAATATTTTCTATGAAAATTTCTCGGACATTCAGGCCGGTAAATATTGTTTAATACCGTATATTATAAACAGAGCATTTACTTAAATATTTGTATCTATAAAAAGAATGTATAAACATAAATATAAATATATATATATATATATATATATATATATATATATATATATATATATATAGAGAGAGAGAGAGAGAGAGAGAGATAAATGCATACACATGTGGTATTTATCTTGTATGGTTATCTGCAGTAAATCTCACAATTTCACGCGTTCTCTCGCGTTCTCTCGCGCTCAGTATTTCGCTTTAACCCAACCCCATCTCTCTCACTTCTCTGTATTTCTTGAAATGTCGAACTGAGAGCTATTTCAATAGCCTTGATTTCTTCAGTTGCGAGTCTTTGAAAGGCTCGGTCGATTTGGGCGCCATTTTTGGATAAAGCGGGTTCAAAATTCTTGAATATAATCTCAGACGGAGATGCGAACGCTTTTTCTCCAAAGATCTTTACGCTTACACCTAGACCCCTGTCTCTCTCTCTCTCTCTTTCTTTCTTCCTCTCTCTTTCTCTTTCTCTTTCTCTCTCTCTCTCTCTCTCTCTCTCTGTGTATTTCTCTTTCTGTTTCTCCGGCTCTCTGATTCACACCCACTTTATGCTTCCATCTCTCTCTGCTTCTCCCTCTCCCTCTCTCTGCTTCTTCTGCCCTCTGATTCTCCTCCTACTCTCTGCTGCTCCCTCTACCCCCCTCTCTCTCTATTTGCTTCTCCCTCTCACTGCTTCTCCCGCTCTCTGATTCACACCCACTTTATGCTTCCATCTCTCTCTGCTTCTCCCTCTCCCTCTCTCTGCTTCTTCTGCCCTCTGATTCTCCTCCTACTCTCTGCTGCTCCCTCTACCCCCTCTCTCTCTATTTGCTTCTCCCTCTCCTGCTTCTCCCGCTCTCTGATTCCACCCACTTTATGCTTCCATCTTTCTCTGCTTCTCCCTCTCCCTCTCTCTGCTTCTTCTGCCCTCTGATTCTCCTCCTACTCTCTGCTGCTGCTCTCTACCCTCTCTCTCTCTCTCTATTTGCTTCTCCCTCTCACTGCTTCTCCCGCTCTCTGATTCACACCCACTTTATGCTTCCATCTCTCTCTGCTTCTCCCTCTCCCTCTCTCTGCTTCTTCTGCCCTCTGATTCTCCTCCTACTCTCTACTGCTCCCTCTACCCCCCTCTCTCTCTCTATTTGCTTCTCCCTCTCACTGCTTCTCCCGCTCTCTGATTCACACCCACTTTATGCTTCCCCCTCTCTCTGCTTCTCCCTCTCTCTGCTTCTCCTGCCCTCTGATTCTCCTCCTACTCTCTGCTGCTCTCTCTACCCTCTCTCCCTCTCACTGCTTCTCCCCCACTCTCCCCATCTCCTTCTACACTCTCGCTGCTTCTCCCTCTCTCTTCTTCTCCCGCTTTCTGATTCTCTCCCACTCTCTGCTTCTCACTCTGTATGCTTCTCCCCTATACTCTACTTGTCTCTCTGCTTCGTCCCCTCTCTGCTTCTCTCCTACTCTCTGCTTCTCTCTCTACCCTCTCCTCCTCTCTCTCTCTCTCTCTCTCTCTCTCTCTCTGTCTCTCTCTTCACGTACACCTCTTTTTACATAACCGTGCTCTTTCAAATTCATCAACAGTGGAAGTGGATTCATCGACAATGCACTTGCATAACTTCAGACATCACCCACGTTAACCTCCTTCTTTTAAATGGTAGCTGATAGATTATACGATGTCAGGGTTATTTAAATAAACTGTTTCTTGAATTCATTTATCTAAGATTTTTCGAAAAGAATCATCGAATATGAAAATAAATTTTATAAAATACTGGCATCATCTTGTCCCTGCAACAGTTTCGTGGACGTGGTCCTTCACAGCTTCCGCATGTTGTTGCTCTCAGGACTCTTTATTTTCGTGACTTTTGATTTTCGATCCTTTTCTTGAGACTTTTCAAGTCGGTTTTCTCGTCACTTTAGAATGTGAGAGATCAAGGTCCTCCACAATTTCCAATTTCTTGGTTTCATGTTATTTCCTATTTTAGGAAAAAATATTTGCTTTTATTGTACTTTTTTCTCTAGCCATATGTTAAATTATCATCCAAGGTGTTCGATGATGGATCTCCACGACATCCTGTTTTTTGGTGCACTGACAATAGTTTCTCCTTGAGGAATCCATTTTGATTTCGTGTTAATTTTTTAAATTGGTCAAACTTTTCTGTTTCAGCCATAGCCTGTACCTTCAGAGCCTGATCGATGATAGCTCTCCACAACTTCTTGTCATTTGCTGATCTAAGCAAATTTGAAATTTTTCCTCTATTTGCTTACTTTTAATAGGGGTTCTATTTCTCTAGGTACCTTCAGAACGTGTTCGATGATGGATCTTCGGAGCTACCTTTCTGTGTTATTCCCAGTTTTAATTTATCCTTTTCGGCACCTTTTTAACTTGTTCCGTCGTGTCATGTCACTTTCTGTGATAGGTGATCATGTGATCAATGTGATATTTACTGCGGTAAAATAAAATCTAAGAAAGTTTTCTTATCAATAGAAAGTGTTATGTGATGCGAGACATTGAAACGAGAAGGGTTAATACCGAAAACCCATTGGAAGAATTGAGGATTTAATTCACATCTAAAGGACATGAGCTGGAAGTCAAACAGTTTGAACGATGGAAAAAGGGGTAATGTTGATTGAAATACAGCTGCAATTGCAAGCTGTAAAGCGAAAAGTAAGCGTAAACAATGAATTAGAAGATGATTCCCCTGGTTGAAAGTTGAGTTGAAAGAACAAGAGGGGTTGGAGAAGCCACCCACGCTCACTGAGGAGATTTAGTGAGAGGTAATAATATGAGAGAGTGGAAGAAAGGAATTCCCCAGAATTATGGAATTCTCTTAATTCGCCAGTTTGGGTGAGTCTCAATAAATATGAATGCGCGAAGCGAATTCAGCAGATGAGTCACAGAAGAGAGAAGAGAGGCAAAAGAGACGGAGACGAGACCAGAGACAGGGAGAGGCCCATATGATTAGCTGCGGACGAAAGGCTCCGACTTCAGCCTTGTGCTAAACTTTACCAAAACATTATAAATATAATGACCCTATTCTATTAGTAATGCTTGCATTAATTCCTACCACTGACAATCCCTTTCTTCCTGATTTTCAATGTATTCCTATAGTAAAATCATTAACAATGTATTTCTATTATACATATAATAGCCCTATTCTATCAGTAATGCTTCCCTTCATTCCTGACCACTGACAATCCCTTTCTTCCTGATTTTCAATGCATTCCTATAATAAAATCATTAACAATGTATTTCCATTATACATATAATAGCCCTATTCTATCAGTAATGCTTCCCTTCATTCCTGACCACTGACAATCCCTTTCTTCCTGATTTTCAATGCATTCCTATAATAAAATCATTAGCAATGTATTTCCATTATACATATAATAGCCCTATTCTATCAGTAATGCTTCCCTTCATTCCTGACCACTGACAATCCCTTTCTTCCTGATTTTCAATGCATTCCTATAATAAAATCATTAACAATGTATTTCCATTATACATATAATAGCCCTATTCTATCAGTAATGCTTGCATTCATTCCTGACCACTGACAATCCCTTTCTTCCTGATTTTCAATGCATTCCTATAGTAAAATCATTAACAATGTATTTCTATTATACACATAAGAGCCCTATTCTATCAGTAATGCTTGGATTCATTCCTGACCACTGACAATCCCTTTCTTCCTGATTTGCAATGCATTACTATAGTAAAATCATTAGCAATGGATTTCCATTATACATATAATAGCTCTGTTTTATGAGCAATGCTAAATGTATTGTTAATGTTTTTACTATAGGAACGCGTTGAAAATCAGGAAGAAAGGGATTGTCAGTGGTCAGGAATTAATGCAATCAATACTGATGAAATAGAGTTATTATAAGCAAAATGAAAATGCATTGCTAATTGTTTTACTATAGGAATGCATTGAAAATCAGGAAGAAAAGGATAGTCAGTGGTCAGGAATCGATGCATGTTTTTAGAAGAGCTATTATTTGTTTTGTAATCTCAATCTATAATTCTCTTGACATCATTTTCCCATGCATTGTATTGTTGTCTAGATGAAGGCCGCCAATTTTTAATTAAAGGACAAAAATTTACATGAATTAATAAATGTATCTATCTGTTTATTCTTTATTTAAGATAAACAATTTATTATTATTATTATTATTATTATTATTATTATTATTATTATTCTGCACACGATTTTAACTCCCTTGTCCGCCAACCTGAACCCGCCCACGAAGAAAGAAAAAGAAGAGAAATGGTTGCTACAATTTGGAAATGAAAGGCAACGTAATCCTATTTTTGTTATTGGTTCGTCGAAAGTATTCGAGAATCTGTAAGGACTGCAATTGTAACTTTTAAATTGTCCGAAGTTGTATCCATAATAAGCACTGTAAAAGAATTTTAGGTTAAGTACGATCAAGATGGCTGAACCCCCATCCACTGATATTTGTAATTCAAAGTAAAGGAAAAAGAAAACAATGGCGGCTTAAATATTGCTACGTCAAAAGGTCTCGGAAGAAGTCACGTCTAAGCGTAGTATCAAAAAAAAAAAAAAAAGAAAAAAAAAAAAGAAAGATGAAAAAACACAAAAACAATAGCGACTCAAATTCCGCCAAGTCAAATGAAATTCAGATAGATAGCCAAACAGTGAACTTCTCTGTTATTCTCTCTTTGTCTGGACGTGTAGTCACAGATGAAATGAAATCTCGAACGAAGTCTCGTGCCACGTAAATTGCGAGTCACTTCTAACATTGGCGCCTGAACAACGAAACGTTTTACGGAAGATGGCAACAAACCGGATAGATATCACCAGAAAGAGACAGATGTAATTTCCAGGAAACATGATGAGAAAAGCGGGAGTGGAAATGTTGCTACTCACAAGACATTGAAGTCAAACGTAGTAAACGGTAAAAAGTAATAATCTACCAAATGAATTTGCGTAAAGAGAATGAGTAGCACGGATCGAAGCGGGGGGCATGATAAGCGGACAGATATTGCAGAGAGTTAAAAAGATGAGCAGAGATATGACCTGGTCGATAAAAGAATTTATTTTATGTAGATTTCAAATATGATAAATCACTTATGCACTTTTTCTTTATATTCTTCTTCTCTGTACCATGTTCTTTCAGACTGTAAGTTCTCATGGCTCTCCCCAACACACTGCCGTTTGTAAATTTTGCGTTTTTGCTTTTTTCTGCTCGGTCTCACGTTGACTGCTGACCTGAGATGGAACAAATACATTGAGTCAATTGCATCGTCCACCGCGAAGAAAGTTGGCTCCCTGTGCCGCGCCAGGAAATTTTTCTCCCCGAAATCGATCCTTCAAATCTACAAATCAACCATTCGCCCTTGCATGGAGTATTGCTGCCATATATGGTCTGGAGCCCCTTCTGTTTGCCTCGGGGTTCTTGACAAGATCCAGAGACGGATATGCAATGTAATTGGCCCTGATCTGGCATCTCGTCTACAGTCACTCTCTCACAGACGCGCCGTCGCCTCTCTCTCTCTCTCTCTGTCTTTTCTACAAATACTTTCATGGTAATTGCTCCGATGAGCTGCTTTCACTGGTTCCCAGACTCCATGAATTCAAGCGCCCTACGAGGCTGGCATCACGCTCTCACCCTTACACTAGAAACTTTTAAATGTAGCCGTCTCTTCTACTCCAATACTTCATACATCGCACCTCTCGCCTGTGGAACACCCTTCCCAGTTACTGTTTCCCTGAGAGCTATAATCTCCAACTATTCAAATGTAATGTCAATCGACATCTCCAGTTACCTTGATCTATCCACTATCCCTCTCCTCATCCTTTCTTCTATCACTCCTAGCTGCTCTTGCTCCAAATCTTCTGCAACCCCCTGCATCCTAGTGACTTCACTCCTTGCTCGGGGCGTAATGCTTAAAAAAAAATATCTTCTAATCTATGCACCTCCACTGAATTTTCGATGCCTAAGGTTTAAAATGATTTTTTTTAATGAAAAAGTATTCTGGAAGCTTTGTTTTTAACATTAATTAAAAGCTAAATGATTAAATTTACTATTTCCAGTAAGCAAAGTACTCTCGGGTATTTCAAATAGAAATTAAATTGATTAGAATCTCAACTTTTTGCTCGATTTCAGAAAGCGTTTAAATTCAGCTATTTTTGACACATTTGTAAACAAAAGTTAATTCTCTGTTTTAAAAATCTTCCAAAAATAAAATATACTTTTCTGAAAATTTATTTGAGGAATATTAGCTGATTTAAAGTATAATTAATCGGATTTGAAAATAAATTATTTACTTTAAGTTTACAATAACAGAGACATGGAATTTTAAAGCAAACAGTAGCACGATTAAGTGCTTATCAACACCTCGTCAATCACTTGACAAGGTGTTGATATTTTATTATTATACTAACGAGACATTACCTTTTAAAAGATATTTTTGTAAAAATAACGGGTGAAAGCTTTTTTATATTAAATTTAAGTACTCGGTAATCTTAAAAATGTTATAAAATGTTCTCCGTAATCTAATTTTAGGTAAGTTGAATTGAAATGTACTATAGTCATCGCTCTTATTTTCTGATTATGTCGTGTGTGGTCACCATACTTTCAAACATACATAATTTTTTTTAAAAAAAATATAAGGGTTAACGACTTTTATTGAGCTTTTCAGTTTTTGAATTGTAAATAGAGTTTTCACTTCATAACAATATTGCCTAACAAGATTGAAGTAATGCTGAATTTTAAATGATTTATACTATTATAAATTATTATAATGAAAATTTTGAAAAATTAAAACTATTCTTGTAAAGATTTATTATTCATTAATAGTCTCCTTAATAAAGCTTATTTATAAAAGCAATTAAAAATTATTTAAATTAAAATTAATTAAAAAAACAATTAAAAAATTCTAGTTAAATAAATACTTTTATTGTATGTTTATTTTACGATTTGGAGCAGATTTTCGGGAAATGATTGGTAGTTTGAAAAAAATTGATGATTTACATTCTCCAAGGAGTTCTGCTTTTAAGCAATAAAACAAATTTGGGGACTGAATTTTAATTTCTCGAAATTTCATGAAATTAAGTAAAGATGATGGGGCAATATATGTTTAAAAAATCAAGATGAAGCATGGAACAGCCTGTCGCCTTTGAGTGTTGACTTCAATGTTCCTTATATATATATATATATATATATATATATATATATATATATATATTAGGTTTCTAAAGTATCCGCTTTCATAATTATCATTTGGAATTATCCATACGGATTATCAAGTTATATATATATATATATATATATATATATATATATATATATATATATATATATATATAATTTATATTGGCTCCTGAAAAATTAATTTCAGTTGAGCTCTCTGGGGAGGAGGTGTGGGTTTGTAAACAGTGACTATTATAGCTGATATAGCGAAACTCTTCTTCAAAAAGCTAATTGAGTCACTGTCGGTCACTGTGTGTGTTTATCTAAAAATAAATACGCTAAAATTCACTTTCATCCCTGCCGTGCGACGACGGCTTAGTGGTAGAATCTCCGATTCAGTCGTGTTTCGATCGGAGCTAGATGCAACTGGATGTCTAGCCACACTGAAGAGCTGCGAAACACTCTGTCTGTGCATGACTTTATATAAAGTTTTTAAAGTATATATATATATATATATATATATATATATGTGTGTTTGTTTATTTGAGCAACAATCCAACTTTTAGACAAGTTTCGTTAAAAACTATTGATGACTGTTTTTATTCAATTTTTCTTGTGTTACTATATATTTTTTTTTCGAAGGTCGAAGATTGGGATAAGGCGATGTTTATACGGATAGGAGGGGGAGATAACGGTTAACCCTAGAGTTGAACAGGTTAAGATTGTAGTGAACAGGGAAACATCATCTTGGGATTTGTTCTACGGAGCAGTGAAGAAGCTGTTCAAGTGGAACTTACTTCTAACCAGTGGAATACGGAGGGAATGTGGGTGGTTTATCACAATGAGATTGGGATGGTGGGCCCTTGCCGTGAAGGCTAGAACTCGCGGAACCAAGTAATGCCATTCGTTCAAGCACTTTCCATGGAAGTGGGGTTTTGGTACATCCTGCCATTCAGAGATAGGTTGGAAGGTTGCGAAGAATTCGTCACCCGCACGGCCCCCAGAGACGCTTTTCAACCCTATCGAGACTGGGCAGCTCCCGCCCAAATATGACAACAGTTCTCCATTTTTGGCCTGATCTGGCTCTTTGTAAATGTAGACAACTGCACGAGGAGTCACGTACTTACTCGGATAGAACAGAGAGCGGGAAAATTTTATCTCCATCTTTAGAAGTGGTTCGTATGTACGAGTTCCACTTGAGGTCAGATGTGACTTTAAGGCCCAAATCTCTCACAAAGCTTAGAGAGACCATGCGTTTATCGAAACAGTAATTTGGGGTCCGATCGTCAATGATGGAATTTAACTAGTTTGCTAACTGATGCATTGAATATAACCAGCCAGTTTCTTTCTTCCCCGGGGAATTTACTGTTAAATCGGATGAGAGATCAGCTGCCAATCGATGAGTTCTAGAGGTTCCTCTGTATATCGTCGTATCATCGGCATAGATGTTTACAAATGGTCTGAGAATATTCTTACGCGGATCCTTTATGTTAAGTCATAGAGTTGGTTCTGAATTGACTCTTGTGGGGCACACGCTTTGACCGCCACTGCCCCGGAGGACTGGCAGTTAATAACTGTCTTCAGGAAGGATTTTATAATTGTGAAGGCCCTTCCAGTGATATTATAGATGGAGAGCTTGTGTAGCAAATCTTTGTGCCACACCATGTCAAAGGCCTTCCAAATATCGAATACTATGGTCTTCGAGGTGTGTTTTCTCCTCAAGAGCCTCACTAATTCTCTTTGTAATGGTAGTTAATACATCAGCAGTGGATTGGGCCGATCGAAACCCATACTGCTCGTCGCTTCTTATCTAGGTGTTCGACAACCTTCTTGTTGATAATAAGCTCAAAAAGCTTACTCAGGATGCTTAGGAGACTGCTGTGTCTATACTGGGATGGGGAAGATCGCTCACCCGCGTTCTTGAAGACAGGGAATACAACTGACCCATTCCACGGGATTGGAAAGGATTTCTACTTCAAGCACCGGTTGAATAACCTCGATAATCTGTGTTGATAATCTTAAGAACAACCACTGGAATTTTTTCTGGGCCAGTGGCTTTCTTAGAGTAAAGACTTTTTCATGTCTAGATACCTATCGTGCAGTAATGAAAATATTTCTAATATTGTCCTCACAAGACGTGTGAATTTGGGGAGGGAATGGCCTTTATCATAGAACGTTGCGTTTGTGGCAAAGATTGAGGTGAAGAGTTTTGCTTTCTCTGTCGAATTATGACCCAGCAGCTATTTATAATAGTGGGCCCAGCTGCTTTCTCTCTGTTCGTGATTTGGTTGGCAAACTTCCAGAATTTCTTTTTAAAACATGGCCTCGACAATTTTTACGTAGTTGCACTTTTAATTTCCCGGAAGATTCTTGTAACGATTGCGGACGTTTCTGAATACAGTAAGGGTCAAAATACACGTCTCTTTGCCATAGATATTGAAGAGTGTTTTGTTTTTGCTGGATTTTTATGGGGAGATATAAATCTCTCCATTCCAGAAAGAATCCATTCCGAGACGAGAACAACGTCTTTGGAGTCAGCGTTCTTGAAGAGAGTTGAGAAGATGTTTTCGATATATATGATCGAAATCGATCCCAGTCTGCCTTCATGTAACGAAAAAACGTTCTATGGAACGGTAAATCAGCGGATGCCTTTAGTTTGGCATCAACCTGGACACTGTCTAGGAAATGGTCTAACGTACCTTGGTGGGTTTTTCGATGATCTGCGTTAGTTCATAAGTGATGGCGTAATCTCTATAATATCTGCCTTCTTCATCGCTTTTGATACATATATAATAAACATACATACATTCAATTGAAAGTAAAAATAAAACCTTCTTTGATAATGGCTAAAAAAATAACCGAATACGTTTGGACATACAGAACATTTGACAAAATTTCTATATTTTATATCCAGAAGAGAAAGCAATTACAACAAAGGAAAAATTAAATAAAACCTTAACTGCATTAAATTCTCTTTTATATATATATATATATATATATATATATATATATATATATATATATATATATATATATATATATACTTGTCAGCTGTCAATATACCTCATAACACACTCGAGAGCTTAGCCTTGGAGATCAACGTGTTTTAGTGGATTCAGCAGTTTTCAATCAGCTTGTCTGAATTGTATTCAAGAAGCGAGAGCAAGATCTAAAAGCTCAGCCAATCTAACAGTGATCTCATCCCTCACTCTTGCGCCATATGCTGCCTACTTTGTAAATTAAGATTATCGCACAATATTTCATAACTGAATCAATTAAGTTGTCACATCCTCATACGTCGAAACCGACGGAGAGTCCAATATATATATATATATATATATATATATATATATATATATATATATATATATATATATATATATAAGAAAGTTGATTCCAAGTGCCGTACTAGACAATTTTCTCTCCAGAATCGATCTTGCATATTTATAAGTCTCTCATTCGTCCATGCTTCCAATATTCTCGCCTCATATGGTCTAATGCTCCTGCTATAGATTTATAGATTTAGAGGTTCTTGATAAATACCAAAGAAGAATCTGCAATTTTACTGGTCCTGACGTGACATCACGGCTTCAGACACTCTCACACACTTATCATTTAGCTTCCCTGTACGTCTTCTATAAATACTTTCATCGCAATTGTTCTGACGAACTTTCATTTATTCCATCTAGAATTTAAGTGCAGAACCAGATTGACAACAACTCCTTATTGTGTTACATTTGAATTGGCTAGATTTAACCGTACGTTCTATGCTAGCAGTTTCTTCTATAGGACTTCTAACCTATTTTCCAGCTGCCAACTTTTCCAGCAATGTCGATCGTTATACACTGCCGTCTTGATTCCACTTCTTTTATTCGCTCTTAAATAATTTTTTTATACTTTTACACTCAGCAACCCCTTGTGTCTTAGTGGTTTTATTGTCTCTCTTGAGGAAATGATTAATATGTATATGTGACTAGAAATATCTGTCAATATATAAAGCTAGCGAGCCATATACACATTGGAAATAATCTAAACGCTGGCGTATTGATACATGTCCATATCTACGCATGCGTTATTGCTTGCGCATGCGTGTACGGACAATTCCTATGTCCTCTAATTCAATCATTCTTTCTTTAACAGGCAAATGTATATTTCTTCACAGCGACACGCTCCTGTGATTAAGGAGGCTAATTACGCTTGCCCACTCACTTTCCTAAGTGATGGCTAACGTGTTCAGTCCCGATATTATCCGCGTCCGAACATTTTTAGAAACCAGACAGCAATATGTACACTGACTCTTTCATCCATGTTTCTCTTCTCTTCATTTTAACGTTGTTTCTCGTTACTGGCTGGCCTTAGTGAGACGAATTTTTGTAAAAAAAAAAAACAAAAAAACATGGCAAAATTTTGGAATATGTTTTTTTAAGCATTTTACCCCAAGCACGCAAATGATTACAGAGAATGGAATCAAGAGTAAAAAGGTATGATAGAGGAAAGGATGAAGAGAAGGACGTGGAATAGATCAAGATGTCTGAAGATTTTGAAGAGTATAGCTATCAGGGAAGCAAGTAAGAGGAAGGGAGTTCCACTGTCGGGAAGTGCGGGACATGAAGCTATTCGGGCAAAAGAGACGGCTACATTTAACCGTTTCAACAGTGAAAGGATGGGACCGAGATGCCGACCCATTACCACGTTTAAATCGATACAGTTTGGGAACCAGCGAAAGTAGCTCGTCGGAGCAGTTACCGTGAAAGTATTTGTAGAAAAGACAGAGGGAAGCGACTGCACGTCTGTGAGAGATCGACTGTGAACGAGATGCCAGAGCAGGGTCAACCAGATTGCATATCCCTCTCTGGATTTTGTCGAGGACCTTAAGTCAAACAGCGGAGGCTCCAGGACATATATGGCAGCAGAATTCCATGCAAGGGCGAATGGTTAATTTATAGATTTTAAGGATGTACTCGGGCGAGAAAAAATTTCTGGCGCGACACAGAGAATCAACTTTCCTTACGGTAGATGAAGCTATTGATTCAATGTATTTGTTCCCTCTCAGGTCTCCAGGGCGTATAAAACCCCCACTGAATTTTTTTCCCTTTGATTTAAATTTGAACAAGGGAATGACTCTTATCCAAAATATAGACGGAGAAAGCCAGAAGATGGAGGTCACATCGGCAAGATCAAAATGAGATAATATGGACATCAAGTTGAGCAAGAAATCACCAATCAGTGGATAGTGACTTACAATACGTATTTGTTTCTACAATTCAACTGCCATATCAAATGAAATCTGTTCATCAATTCATTCAATAAATATTGCATCAAATATATATCAAAGGGGTCAGATCAAGCTGCTTTTGCACACACCCAATCTTTACGCTTTGATTGAAATTAAATTTAAATTTAAATTTAAACAAAGGGATGATTTCTATCCAAAATATAGGAGAAAGCCAGAAGATGGAGGTCACATTGGCAAGATCATTGAGTAATATTGAAATGCATCATTTTTCTCCACAAATTATAACAATGATTTAAAATTAATCATCATCTTCTTATGAAAAAAAATGTGTGACATGCAGCAAGGAGCGGATAATTCGTCTAGTTTCTTATATAATAAAACATTATATTACTTTTTGAGTCACCTTCGTAGATTAACTGATTATACATGGATTAAAAATAATGAGGCTCTTGTATGAAAAAATGTTGTTACTTCAAGAAATTCTCGTGGTTACCAATCTACAAAATGTATTCCCCTATAAATTTGCAAAGCCTCAACTTCAGTAATCTGTAAAATTCATTAAGTTTTGGAACCAGCGAAAGCAGCTCATCGGAGCAGTTACCATGAAAGTATTTGTAAAAAAGACAGAGGGAGGCGACGGCACGTCTGTGAGAGAGCGACTGCAGACGAGATGCCAGATCAGGGCCAATTACGTTGCATATGCTTCTCTGGATCTTATCAAGAACCTTGATATGTTTTGTGGTAAACCCTCCTACAGTAGAATGAACTCTTCCTCCTCTCATAAATACAAACTGCGAGAGTCGGATAGGAGAAGAGTGTGAAGTGGACTGAAGTGAAGTGGAATAGTAGACGCAGTGCTAATCTACTTATTAATAACACTATTGTTTTGTATATATATATATATCTTCAATATACTTTTCCATCCGACCTTCGTCTTCCGTGTCTTTCTCTCTGGCCCCTAAACAGGCCGCAACAACTTGGCGACGAGGATTCGCACTTCACGGGGACTAAAAAAAAAAATTGCCGTTGCCAGTGTCCACAACAATAAGATCCAGAGATGCAAGGACATGAAAAAAGTGAACTATACAGATTAAAAAACAAATACACATTACGGTATTTTTAGGTAGCAGCTATTACAAATTCAATAATTTTAATAAAACAAGTTGAAAACACCTCAAAATTTAACTCTAGCTTCGTTTTGACGTCTAAATTAATCGTTTAAAATTTGACAAAAATTGGTCGAAGCGAAATCGAATCATTGAGGTTTATGGGATTTGCATAATAACTTCGTACGGACTGTATATAAATTATATTTAAGAAAAAGCTATTATTTGACACTGGAACTGATATAGCGGACGCAGACTGTGCAAGAAATATTTGCCATTTAATACGAAAGAAAGCTAATCCAACTACATTTAAAAGAGCAACAGATAGTCCGTTCTGATACCGGCATTTTCAGCAGAGAAATGGCCATCTAGAAGAGTGTTTTCTGTGATCGGTCCTGACGTAATTGCTGTCAAATTCAACCACTAACTCTCAGTAACAAGCGCTTAGCCATAGAAATTCGTGAGGATCAGGCCGTTTCTTATTTCCAAGCCGCAAAATTGGCCAGACACAGTGTCTCTGCAGTAACGAAAACTGTCACTGAATACACCTGTACCAAGAAAATCGATCAACCTATGTTCGCTTGATTACAAGAGCAGTATTAAGGAAAAAGATTTTTGGCAGCCAGTTTTCACATATTATATATATATATATATATATATATATATATATATATATATATATATATATATATATATATATATATATATATATATATATATATATATATATATATATATATATATATATATATATATATATATATATATATATATATATATATTATATATTTGTTGGATAGATGTGAGTTTGTGACCCTGGGTTTCACGTTTTAGCCATCGTCAGACAAACGCTAAAGCATGAAACCCAGGGTCACAAACTCACATCAATCCAACCAAATATGTTAGCTCTATCTCTGATATTGAGCGCTTTCTAATAAGTACCGCGCATATAATATATAAATAATTATACATACTTATATTTATTTATATTTATATACACTTTTCACATATATATATATATATATATATATATATATATATATATATATATGAAGAAATATACTCTTAAGGTGTGCTATATTTTGTGGGCTAAAGTGCCCAATAATAGAGATAGAGCGTCTGTAAGTATAAAAGTGAACATTGGAGTCAACACTTAGAGGCGACAGTCTGTTTCATGCTAAACGCAATCGTCGTGGCCTGATGATTGCGTCTAGCATGAAACAGTATGTCGCCTCTAAGTGTTGACTTCAATGTTCACTTTTATATATATATATATTAATGCCTGTTTGGTTAAATAATATAGAAAGTTTTGTCTATTTAAATTCCTTTCATATCGTCGAATAAACTTTTTAGCATTATCACTGAGATACGAAAGAAAATCACCATGTTGATACATGTTTTTATTGTTAATCCCGTTTAAGCCTTCGGCATACATAAGCCATCATCAGAGATTATAAGTACAATAAATTAAATTAAATTTATCGTTGCATAGCAATCTTCCATGCAAACAAAACAAACTATCATTGTTGCAATGTCGGCATAACCAATCTAAAACAAAATTACCATCTTTGTTATTTAATTTATTATTTAATTTATTCTAATGAACTTGTAATCTCTGATGATGGCTTATGCAAGCCGAAAGCTTAGTATTAACAATAAAAACATATATCAACATGGTGACTTTCTTTCGTGTTTCAGTGATAATGCTAAAAAGCTTATTCGACAATATGAAAGGAAGTTACTTAAAATAAATAGACAAAACATGTCTATATTATTTAACGAAACATGCATTAATGAAATACAAACACAATATATATATATATATATATATATATATATATATATATATATATATATATATATATATATATAATATATTATATTATTTTTTCTATAAAAGATTATAATAAAATAAGAATTTTAAAAAGGGTATTTTATAAAGGGTTCAGTTCGAAATTCCAACAACCTGAAGAAGGCCGAAACGTTGTGATAAATATGGCGGCAAACATGAGGACAATAGTCCGAATAATGTAAATAATGTACATAATACTTCATCTCAGAAATATAGACAGACTCCAAAATAAGTATTTTTTCCTCGATTGATCGACAAAAAAATCACATTATAAAATATACGCTTCCCCTGCATAATGATGGTGTTGATCCCAACTATGAGTGAAATCGAAGGGTAGACAGGCCGCTCTAGCTTTGAGTGATAGCAAATATAGTAGTCAGTCAGATATACGCTTAGATGATCATGTATCTTTCGATACATGACTGACGAGGCAGATTTTTTTTCCCGCAGTAGGTTGCTATTTCTTTCTGCGGTATACCAGTTGCCATACAAGTCTATAGGATCCGGTCTTTTCTGCTATTTACTCATAGCTGATGGGGGAGAGGATTCATACCTTTCCCAAGGGTATTAGCACGTAAGTGAAAGTAATGGGTGTGACTGGAATTCGAACTCGGTTCTTCGATTTCTCAGTCCGAGCCGCTATCCATTACTCCACCATGCGTACAATTCTGTATTCAAAACCATGGAAAGGCGGACGAGAAACCACTTCACTATCATTCCAAAACAAAGCCCTGACAATTCACAGCAATTATAGAGAAAAAACTGTGGATCTATACGTTCATGGCTGCATGACTATTTCAGTCAAATGAAATATATATATCCATTCAGTAATTGAGGAAAATCGTTCCCGAAAACAAAACAAAACGGTATGTCAAAAGGACGTATTTTCCAGTGACACCGCTATTACTTCGAACTACCAACACTCCCTCGGAAATGTTTATTTACAAGATTATAAAAATATGAGAACCAAGTACAATGCGATATTTATTATTTATTATTTTATAAAGCAATAAATATCAAAAGAAATATTTGTATTCAAAAATTTAAATAAAATTACAAAATTATCAAAATATATAAACAATCTACAATGCAATATTTTCTATTTACCTTTTTATAAGTTGTAGGGTGATTATCATTATTAATGAATGAAAATATAAAATAATAATAATAATGTATATCATAAATAACATAAAATAAAACAAATAACATTAAAATCTTGTTTGAAATAAAGTAGATAAAACAAAATAAAAATTCTCCCAGAATGCAACAAAAACTTTTCCTGCCTGCAAAACGGACGGAAGCTCAGAATTCAGACTCTTTCTCTACCGACCGTTGGAAAGTAAAGACGTCCATCTCCTCTCTTCGGGACATCGTAACATGAAGTGGCTTCTCCCTTTATAAACTTGTAAAATGCACACTCACCAGCACACAAAAAATAAATAAAATTGTATAATTTTAATTCACAATTTAACATGTTTTAGTGTTACAGAGTAACCCGGATATAAGAGAGATTTTCTCTGGTCCGAAAGAATTCCCATACTTACCTAAACAAAATAGACCAAACCCGGATATAAGAGAAACCCGGATATAAGAGACGTCTTCTCCGGTCCCAACAACTCTCTTATATCCGGGTTTCACTGTATTTCCGTGTATGTTTTTACCTATGTGAACGCGTGGCTATCGCTGCTGGTGAGTGACCTCAGAAAGTAACGATGAAAATGTTTATACCTAATTCGATAAAATTATCAATGACTAGCAGTAGAGCCCGGCGTTGCCCGGGGATGTAACAGTAAGAGATAGATCAAGTATCGACCATCATAAAAACTGAAAAATAAAATTGACAAAGATTATTGTTTAAGGTTGATGGATACGCATGTCTTTATTAGTTTTTTTTTTTTTTTTTTTTTTTTACGAATTGGTCAAACCCAAACTGAAACAAAAACATTGTTTTCAATCGTTATGAGTCTACCGATTGGATAGAATTTTATTATAAACAATTGTCTTTTAAATGGAATTTTTAAAGCATTCTGAATGTAAAAATAAAGAAAAAAGTGTGCAAGACAATAAGAAACACTACCTGCCAAAAAAAAAAAGTGAAGTTTTGTTGAAATCGGTTGAAAAATGTAGGAAATCTGATCCCATATATAAATGAACACACACACAAACAACCTGGGTTTTATAATAAGTATAACTTGATATGAATTGTCCCCCTTTCATTCTCGTGATTAATTGTGTTTTCAAATTGATTTTGTGCAAAAACAATTGTGTTTTTCCAATTTTGGGCACTGTCAGAACCACCGCAAGGTAATTTTACGTAGTTCTGTGAAGTTTTGTTGAAATCGGTTGAAAAATGTAGGAAATCCGATCCAATATATAAACGTACAGACAAACACACACACACACAACTTGGGTTTTATAATAAGTATGATGTGTTGCATGAAAGGAATTCCCAGAAAACAAGCTAACTTCCCTTGCCTTATGCCAGACATAATCATACTTAAGAACTACAAGGTGGAAGAGATTTTTTCTTTTTTCTTTTTTTATTATCGACCGATGGAGCTATAAATGGTTTTAGCCAAGAGCAACTCTCTGCTTAAAGATAGTGTTTTTTGGAGTTTTTTTTTTTATTTTGGTTTTCTTTTCTTTGAACTTGAGTCCATCGTAATCTTTGCGGTCGCATCATGCTTCTGACTCATTTATTTTCAGACTTTCATTCAGACTTGATGACAGACTGGCATAGCTCGAAGATCACAGCCCTCAAATTGGTCAACGTGTCCCAAGTCAACCCTCTTGACCAAACGCCGAGCTTAATTGATTCTTAAAATATCAGATCTGAAGATCTTTGACGAGCAAACCAACCTAAAAATAAAACACCGTATTCCTGGACTCCACACAGGAAATTGACCGACCGCCATGACGACCCAGATTCCATGACCTTCCGGTGCTAAAATAGCAGACAAGAGATTTTTTTGTTCGATCTGCTGCCGTTTTGGGTGAAGATTTAGGAATTTAGACAAAAGAATTATTTTGGAAACACTCGTCCATTCGTTTGCATTTCATTGTATTTTTTTACAGGATGTTGCTTCTCTGTTTTGCATGACATCTCCATTGAATATGAAGCGCTAAACAAGACATTCCGTCCTTTTTGGTATTTCTTCATTTTTGCAACTATTTTCATTGGCTGTTCGCGTTCACTCTTTTTCTTTATTTCATAGCTTTTCCTTTTTCTTTTTCTTCTTGACTTTTTCTCATTCGCTTTCGTTTTGTTAATTTTTTTGTCTTTTTTTATCCGCCATCTTTTTTTCTTAATTTTCTACTGATTTTCTTTTATTTCGTCCACTTTTTTTTCCTTTTCTTAATTTTTATGATTTCTGTTTTCAACTTTATTTTTCTCTTCGTTTTTTTTTTTGTTTCATTCTATTTTATTTTTGTTTCATTCTTTTTCAATTCTTTTTCATTCTTTTTTTATTTTTTGTGATTCATTCTTTTTTTCTTCTTTGTTTGGTTCTTTTTTTCCTATAATTTAAGTTTGGTCTTTTACACCTTTTAAAATTTTCTGTTTTTCTATTTCTTTCTTGCATTCTTATTTCTAACATTTCTTCATCTTGTTTTTTCTTTCTTGCATTATTATTCCCGCCATTTCTTCCTCCTCTTCTTTCTTTTTTCTTTCTTGCATCCTTTTTCCGACCATTTCTTCCTCTTCTTCTTTCTTTTCGTTTCTTGCAGTCTTATTCCTACCATTTCTTCCTCTTTTTTTTTCTTTCTTGCAATCTCATTCCTACCATTTCTTTCTCTTGTTTCTTTTTCTTTCTTGCAATCTTATTCCTACCATTTCTTCCTCTTCTTTCTTTTCGTTTCTTGCAATCTTATTCTTACCATTTCTTCCTCTTCTTCTTTCTTTTCTTTCTTGCAATCTTATTCTTACCATTTCTTCCTCTTGTTGTTTCTTTTCGTTTCTTGCAATCTTATTCCTACCATTTCTTTCTCTTTCTTTCATTCTTATTCCTATAATTTCTATCTCTTCTTTTTTCTTCCTTTTACATATTTCCTTTTCTCCTTTTTACATCTTTCTCTTTTCTTTCTTTTCTGACTATTCTTTTTCTATTAATTTTTCCCTTTTGCATTTTTTAATTAACCTTATTCTTCGTTTTTCTTCATCTTCTGACACATTATTTTTATCCTTCTCCTTTCTACTTACCTACACAGTTTAGAGTAATTATTATTATTATTATTATTATTATTATTATTATTATTTTTATTTTCTTTGATTTCTGGCGTTTACACATTTCTTTCCAGGTCCCGCCCAGGGACCTAAGGTTAGAAATGACAGCATGACACTTTCCACTGACAAAAAAAAATATTATTATTATTATTATTATTATTATTCCCATGGCTGGTTTTCCTATCTATATTTTTCTATTCTTGTTTCTTAGAGCTTAAACATTATTATTAGTAGTAGTAGTATTACTAGTAGTGGTAGTAGTAGTGATATTATTAGCAATTTTTCTGGTAGTGACGATGATGGTAGTAGTGTTGTTGGTGGTGGTTGTAGTCGTCGTGGTAGTGGTGGTGATGGTAGTAATGGTGGTGATGGTAGTGATGGTAGTGCTACGACTACCGTAGCAGTTGGACCGGTGGTATAAGTAGTGGTGGCGTTTGTGGTAGTAGTATTACAGGTGGTGGTGATGTTAATAGTAGTAGTTGGGATAGCAGTAGTGGTGGTGGTAGTGGCGGTGATGGTAGTAGGAGAGTGAGTGGAGGTGGTGTTAGTAGTAGTATTAGTGGCGGTGGTGTTAATAGTTGCAGTAGTAGTAGTAGTAGTAGTAGTAGTAGTGGCAGTGGTGATTGTAGTAGTTGTTTTAATAGTAGTATTAGTAGTATTAGTAGTAGTATTCAATATTCCTCCTTCCCGATTCTTAGACATGCTTCGGCCGGTCGATGATGGTCATATCTCAGCTTCGATCATCAGCTGTTCGAAGCGGCCCTGCTGCCTGCGCATTTGCAATGATGTCAGGAATCCCCAAAGCATCTTGCGAGGCGGTGAGTTTCCGGGAAATAATCCAGTGTGAACTGATCATAAAATTATTATTATTATTATTATTATTAGCAGCAGCAGCAGCAGCAATAAAGGGAGTTGTATTCCCTAAGCTGTTTTCTTCCTACGTACATTCCTCCACGCTTTTTCAATAGACCTTGAACATTTTCTTCTTGTTCTTTCATTCATTTTTCTTTTCCTTTTTCACGACTCTCTTCATTTTTTTCTTTCTTTTTCTTTTTAGCTTTCCTTTCACTTTTTCTTCTTTAGCCGTTTTCCTTTTCTTTTCTTCTCTTTACGTTCCTACACTTTTCAGCATGACTACCTGTGGTTTTTCTTTCTACTACTTTATTGATTTTGATAAGAACATAAAACAAAACAAACATAAAGACAGCATATGGAAAGGAAACTTATCAAAAGCACCGGGTCTTGTGACTGAGACAGTTACGTCTATCATATTGGTTCTAGTGGTCTGTATTCAAACAATTGGTAAACTAATAGATTCCGAATGTCTTTAAGACATAATTTAAATTCCAACTTTTTACTGGGATGGACTTAAATACATATGAAAAGCTACGGGACTTATTGGGAAGCAGAGGGAAGCAGTGAATAACCAACCTGACGAGCATGCGTAGATTGCCGACAGAACATGGATTGGGAGATATAGCAAAAATACAATATTTATTGTGTGGGAGGAAAATGTGTCGAAGCCTGATAGCCCGCATTCAGAACACATGGCACATAGAAGAACATAGATAGATAGACAGAGAAATTCGAAGAGGACATGATAAACATAGTTCGAACCTTGAAATTCAAAAGACACTTGGAATAACACCAATACACGCAATCTACATAAACCCAAATTTTTTAAAACATTAATCAGTTTGTCTGACGATCGCTAAAGCGTGAAACCCAGGGTCACAAACTCACATCTATCCAACCAAATATGTTAGCTCTATCTCTGATATTGAGCGCTTTCTAATAAGTACCGCGCATATAATATATAAATAATTATACATATATATATTTATTTATATTTATATACACTTTTCACACACACACACACACACACACGCATATAAATATATATATATATATATATATATATATATATATATATATATATATTTGTGTATTTAGGCAGCATGCACATTTCATTGAAAAGGACAGACAAAGTGCTTTTATTTAGTTTTTTATACAATTTGTCATGCGATCAAATATTTTTTTTTTGTTTTCGGATGATAAATTATATAAATATATATATATATGTGTGTGTGTGTGAAAGAGAGAGAGAAGAGTAGATTGTCATATATATATATATATATATATATATATATATATATATATATATATATATATATATATATATATATATATATATATATATATTTGATTTCTCCTGTCGACTTCTGTCGTATGAGGGTCAAGCAGATCAGTTCCCAGGAAACCGACAGCCCGACAACAGCTCATGAGATTTGATTATAGTGGTGAAGGTTTCGTGCAGGACCATCCACACTTTTTGAAGGGACGAATTCAGAGACCTAATGCACTACGTGCCACAAGGTCCCCAAACAACCCCCCGCAGGTTTTGAATTCAGAGTTGTCCTTCTCCTAGATAGGTTGCCATCCAAGGCTATAGAACCCAGTCTGTCCTGCTATTTACCCATAACTGGAGGGAGAAGAGGATTCATGAATGTAATGAATTCGACTGAATTCGAACTCGGCTCTGCGATTCCTCAATCGAAGCCGCTATCCTTACTGCACCTTGCCTCCTCATATATATATATATATATATATATATATATATATATATATATATATATATATATATATATATATATATATATATATATATATATATATAATGATAGAAATAACGACACATCCGCCCGTAGAGAAAAAGACAAAAGAATATTTAAAGATTTTTTAAAATTAGCATTATTCCTTTATCCACCACATTATATCAAAGTCGAAAAATAGTCACTTTTTATCATTTTTGAAGTGGGGGTCTAGCTCATAATATAAATGAAGTACCAAATCGATCCCTGACTTCTTAAAGTGTTGTGACTCCTTTTTTTTTTTTACTTACAAATGTTTAGTTTGAAACCCTAATTACATCTTGTGCCACAGCTTGCGAATGATAGTGTCTTTTCTCTCAATTTGTAATCAGACGCAGTTATCAATAACATATGCAAATTTTTTGCACCTAACATTTATAAATAAAGTATAAAAGAATTCTTTATGAAATCAGAACTGATCGATTGATTAACTTTTTTACGGGTTATCAAACTTTCCCTATTTATTTTGGCCTGAAAATATTTTTAAGTTTGTAAGATTTTTTGGAGATAACAGTCATTTACCGATAACTAATTAACCCATAGCTGGGTGGAGATGAGGAGCTGCAGGAGTAGTAACTGTAGTAGAGCTGTTATTGGGGGCAATAGTCATCGTCGTAGTAGTAGTAGTAGTAGTAGAAGTAGTAGTAGTAGTAGTAGAAGTAGTAGTCTATATTCCTCCCCGATGCTTAGATATGTTTCGGACGGTCGATGATGGTCATATCTCAGCGACTATCATCAGCCGTTCGAAGCGACCCTGTGGCGTCAGGTATCCCCATAGCATCTTGCGAGACCAAGAGGTTTGCAAATAGTCCAAATAGAATAAAATTGAATTGAATAGACTGAGATAGATAGATAGATAGATAGATAGATAGATAGATAGATAGATAGATAGATAGGATAAACCAGCGAGCCATTTCTCTGCTGAGGTCCCTGATTATTCTGATACCCTTCTCAATATGTCAAGGTTGCTGAGCAGTTCTAACAGGTCTTTGAAAGAAAGAAAGAAAGAAAGAAAGAAAGAAAGAATTGAACTTGATAGATAGATAGATAGATAGATAGATAGATAGATAGATAGATACCAGTAGACTGAGATAGATAGATACCAGTAGACTGAGATAGATAGATAGATAGATACCAGTAGACTGAAATAGATAGATAGATAGATAGATAGATAGATAGATAGATACCAGTAGACTGAGATAGATAGATAGATAGATAGATAGATAGATAGATAGATAGATAGATAGATACCAGTAGACTGAGATAGATAGATACCAGTAGACTGAGATAGATAGATAGATAGATACCAGTAGACTGAAATAGATAGATAGATAGATAGATAGATAGATAGATGGATAGATAGATAGATAGATACCAGTAGACTGAGATAGATAGATAGATAGATAGATAGATAGATAGATAGATAGATAGATTTCCCACGTGTAAGTGAATATAAAGAATCCAACAGAAATTTGAACACCGTTCTCTGAGTACAAGTTCCGAACCGTTATTATTACACCACCTGCACTTCCAATCTTACAGCGCCTCGTATTCTCAAGCTGTCATTCATTTGATCTTACGAGAAGTGATGTTTCAAGGTGGTATGTCTATAAGCTCTGATGAATTGGAAAGTTTTCTAAAAATGTTTTTAAACCATCTATAGTTTTTCCTTTCTACCAAATGCCGTGGTTTTGATGAAGTTTTAATAATTGCTAATTTTTTCAGAAATTATTCGAAAACAATTATTTTTTCGTTTTTATTCATGACGAGCGGGTGAGTTCATTTTTGTTGTCATTTTTACGTAAATTGCAATAGATTTTAAAGCAGTGTTTACCAATTTCTTTGTTATTGGATTGGTGAATAATTATCATTTTAAACAATATTTATTATAGAAAAAAGAAACATAGCAATTTAACAACATTTTTAAATGATTATTCCGGAGCGTATGATTTTCGACACGCATTTTTATGAAGTGAAAATAAAATAATATTTGTCTATATTTCTGAGATGAGGTATTATGTGCATTATTTACATTATTCGAACTATTGTCCTCATCTTTGTCGCCATATTTTTACATCGTTTCGGCCTTTCAGAATCTGTCTATATTTCTTAGATGAGGTATTATGTACACTATTTACATTATTCGGACTATTGTTCTCATTTTTGTTACCATATTTATTACAACGTTTCGGCCTTTCAGAATCTGTCTATATTTCTGAGATGAGGTATTATGTACACTATTTACATTATTCGGACTATTGTCCTCATTTTTGTTGCCATATTTATTACAACGTTTCGGCCTTTCAGTATCTGTCTATATTTCTGAGATGAGGTATTATGTACATTATTTATATTATTCGGACTATTGTCCTCATCTTTGTTGCCATATTTATTACAACGTTTCGGCTTTTCAGTATTTGTCTATATTTTTGAGATGAGGTATTATGTACATTATTTACATTATTCGAACTATTGTCCTCATCTTTGTTGCCATATTTATTACAAAGTTTCGGCCTTTCAGTATCTGTCTATATTTCTGAGATGAGTTATTATGTACATTATTTACATCATTCGGACTATTGTCCTCATCTTTGTCACCATATTTATCACAAAGTTTCGGCCGTTGTACGCTCCGGCCTTCTTCAGGCGGTTGGAATGTCGAACTGAACCCTTTATTTCGCTCACCGGCGTAGGCTGTTCTAGTTCGAAGTGTCATGTTAAATGGATGTCAGTTATCAGTTATCCCCTGTTAATTTCCCTCTGAAAGTTCTCCACTGCCTGAACCGGGTCTTGAACTCACACTCTTTGGGTCCTGTCACTGGATCTAACCAACGCCTTTATGAGGGAAATTAACAGGATAACTGACATCCATCAAACATGGCACGTGGAACCAGAATAGTCTACCCCAGTGAGCGAAATAAAGGGTTCAGTTCGACATTCCAACCACCTCAAGAAGGCCGGAGAGTACAACGGCCGAAACGTTGTGATAAATATGGCGACAAAGATGAGGACAATAGTCCGAATAATGTAAATAATGAAAATGATATTTTATTAAAAAAAAACAGTAAACAAAACAGCAATTTTTATTAACAAATAACTCACCTAGAAGAACGCCTGATAATTACGCACCAACCCTATAACTGTCGTCTTTTTGATGGGGTATTTTTCGCGTTACCTTTATTTAAAGCAATGTTCTTTTCACTTTTATATCATCTTTAGAATTCTGCTTTATTATAAACAGCAAAAAAATTCAGTAAAAAGAAACACGAAATCGAATAAACAGACGTTTGCTCGTAAGCTAAAGGACTCTGAAAGAATGGCTCAAGACTTTAACCTGAAGAGGGCGAAACATCAATTTTTAGAAGCTCATCACCAGGAAACGCGCGGGCGTGGGAGGGCGCGTGGGTTGGTTGGCCAACAGTCAGGTAGAAACTGACACATGATTTCTCTTTGGACGTTTCCAGAAACCTTTTGCTGTCAGTTAGAACGGCGTTCGGGAGTTGGCGGCAATGTTAGAGTCGGCACGGCTTTGGAAGTAAAAAAAAAAAAGCAATTTTGGCAGGAAAGTCCATTACGGGAAACGTAAAGCCTCTTTGGAGGTAAAAGGAAAATTGTGGTTGGGGTGATGGAGTAGTAAGGAGAATATAAAAAAACGGGAGAAAGTAAAACGGATGTATAGTGATTTCCACCCCGTCTTTTTTTTTTTTTTTTCGGGGTGGTGCTAGAATGGGTTAGGGTATTTGAATTGAAACTAGAATATGAAAACAGAAAGTATATTAGGCAGGTATTGTTGTGGGTAGCACAGAGAAGTAAATTTAGGGGTGTAAAGATAACAACATCAGGTATACGGTTAGAGAAACAAAGAGATTTGAGTGACGTGTTCGTTTAGATGAATGTGTATGAATTGGATATAAGTGTATTTCAGAATGTTTTGTTTAACGGCATATCAACACCTTATGGGTCATTTAATGCCGAAATTTTCTTTTCTTCTGAGCTTCGGTAAATGTTTTTTTTTTAATTTATTGCTGTGAATTTTTTTTTAAAACTATCGAAATATATTGCTTGTAAGTTTTTGTAATGTGTTTTAATATTTTCATTTTTTTTAGCCAAGATTGGGGGTAAACTATATGCCCATATATGGGACCCTAACACGTGGTTCCACCCTGAATCAGCGTGAACCAGGAAACAAAAGCAATTAAGAGATGGTTCTACGCTCCCCAATCCTCAAAACATCCTGATAAGAGGCCTGGCTGCCGCATGTCGTTAATCGTCATACTCAGGACGGCAATGTTAAAATGTTATCTACATTCCTCATATATATATATATATATATATATATATATTAAAGATATTTTTATGTTTAACGTTCTTTTTATAGATACAAGTATTTAAGTAAATGCTCTGTTTATAATAAACAGTATTAAATAACATTTACCGGCCTGAATGTCCGAGAAATTTTCATAGAAAGGACGAATATTTTCTATGAAAACGATACTTTGTGGCCGAGCGGTCAAGGCGCGTCAGCGTAAATGACGGTACCGTATAGGATGCAGGTTCGAATCCTGTCAAAGGACGAATATTTTCTATGAAAATTTCTCGGACATTCAGGCCGGTAAATGTTATTTAATACTGTTTATTATAAACAGAGCATTTACTTAAATACTTGTATCTATAAAAAAAAAAAAAAAAGAACGTTAAACATAAAAATGTCTTTAATAAATAAAATTGTCGGACTTTGTCCATTTCTTAATATGTATATATATATATATATATATATATGCTCCTGAAAATTTATTTCATTTGAGCTCTCTGGGGAGGGAGTGTGGGTTTGTAAACAATGACTATTACGGCTAATAATGCAAGACTCTTCGGTAAATCGGGTTCTCTCAGGCACTGTGTGTTTATCTAAAAATAAATACGCTTAAATTCACCAACATCCGTGCCGTGCGCAAACGGCTTAGTGGTAGAATCCCTGACTGATGACAAATCAGTCTGGTTTCAAATGAATTGGATATACAGTGACACGCATAAGTATTGGATACATGTTATTTTCTGTTATAACTCTAGTTTATGTTCGCCATTTTGCCTGATATTTGGTAAATAAAATCTTGTAAAGTTGTTTCAGTTGTATTTGGAAGGAAAATTAAAACTCATGGTTGAATCCATTTTTTTTATCAAAGTTCAAAATTACTCTATGCAAAAGTATTGGATACATGACACTTTTTCCAAATTTCCAATCGAAACTTTGTATTTTAAAAAACTTTAAATATTCAAATTTTCGATAGTATTGGAATGTTATCTCTGACCAGTCAGAGAAGCACATAATTGTTTACAAGATAGTGCTACTAATCATCTGACTCTTCAAATTCTGCAAATCAAGGATTAAAAATGACAAAAACTAAAGAATTATCCAGAGATATGCGAGATAGAATCATTGAACGTCACAAAGGAGGACAAGGTTACCGAAAAATTAGCAAAGAAATGAATCTAGCACTAAGTACAGTAGGAAATATCATTAGAAAGTATAAGAAGTATGGCGACGGTACAGCAAACCTTCCAAGAAATGGAAGACCGAGAAAAATAAATGAGAGTTCTTCAAGGTGGATCAGCAGAAATGTGCAAAAAAAACCCTTCATTACTCGTTCTGAAATTAAAACTGATCTTAAGGGTGCTGGAATTAAAGTAAGTAAGGATACCATTAGCAGAGCTCTATATCGTACAGGCTTTCATTCAAGATCACCAAGAAAAGTGTCTTTACTGAAAACCAAACATGTCAAAGACCGATTAAAGTTTGTCGAAACTTATGAAAAGATAGGTATGCAGTTTTGGGAAAAGGTAATCTGGTCGGATGAAACGAAAGTTATTTTCAGGAACCACTTGCATCTTAGAGTCTTGCTTGGATTGAGATAATAAAAAACAAAATAAATAGATACTAGTCTTTTACACAAGTTGAAAAGTTATTTCTGTGACTCAACAAACACTCGTCGCCACTTTTGTGATGCCAACGAATGCTCGTTGTCACTTTCGTAATGCTCGTTGTAGTAGAGACTTTGTAATCGCAGATACAACTATAGTAACGCTGTTGAACATATTAATACGCCATTCCACGCAGAGTAGTTTGGTGATCATTTTCGAAATCAGCTACCAATTTGACTTTTACTATTAAGACTGAAGTAAATAAATGCTTCATCAACATATATACCTAGTTGAGAACTGAAGACATCAGGAGGGTCCTTGATGAAAATTAGAAACAAATTAGGTCCACGGATAGAGCCCTTTAGTACAGAAGGATCTAGAAGAGTAGACATTCCAGACAACCTTCATTCCGTGATTTGATAAAAGAGACTGAATCAGTTCAGAATTCGTTCAGAAATATCCTAACTGATATACAGTGATAAAGTGTCGTGCCGACACTTGAGTTTAAACATTGAGCAAACACAGGCGATCCCGTTATTGGATTAAGTGGATCACGTGACCATAGAGGTAACGCATATATGTAGGATGTCGCGTGACATTTCTACTCTATCCTCTATTACTATACGGACCGCGATTCTCTATTCTATTCACTATACTATTTCTCTATTCGGATCACTATACAGATTACTATTCGATCGAGTATTATCGAGCAAGTACTATTAGTGCTAGTGTTATTCGAAGGTGTCTGACACCAGTATTGTTCAACGGCGTTACTATAGTTATATCTGCGATTACAAAGTCTCTACTACAACGAGCATTACGAAAGTGACAACGAGTATTCGTTGACATGACAAAAATGAAGAAAAGAAGAAGAAACGTGATTGACTGATTTGTTTGATAAACGCCATATCAACTCCTTATATGTAATGCCCAAAATTGATTTTCTGGGGTGCTTTTCAGCAATACAAAATGTATTTTTCTTCTTTCACAATTGAATACGTGGTAGAGGATACACAGGTTTTGTGCCTATATGTTATGGAGTGGTTTCACAGTGGAGGCTTGTAGTTGTACTAAGTCGGTCCTAAAATAGGTTCGACGTACAAAACGTTAGGAACTTGATATAATAAGAGAAATCTAGTCGTGGTCGCTGATACTTTAATATCCGACTAACGGTCGTCCGGCATCGACTGATTGAGCCACTGAGCGACTCCCTCGTTACTCTTACTGCTCCTGCTTATTATAGGTGGGAGAGTCTATTAACTATAGAATAGGTGTGTCCCACTATAACACTATACATGTCTGTGTGGACATAATCACTAGTGGCGGTGATATGTAGGTTTTATGTTATATTTTGGAATACAGTTTCTTTAAGAAATTGTAGGATGTTATATGGATTAATGTCAAGAAAGGATTCTTTATTGTTGGTTGATTTTGTTTAGTGGCATGTCAACCTTGATGGGCCATGGTAGACCTGGGAACAACAGTAATTAAGTGGTGATTTTACGCTACTCACAGCCTCCAATCCCCCGATCAGTGACCTTGACGACGGATGTAGTTTATCGTCATACCTAGGCAGCAAGTTCTCATCAATTTACATTCGACTTCGCTACACGTAACCGTACCTACTTTGCTAATAGTCCCTTTTTCTTGTACTTATTGCTCTTGGAACTCTCTCTTTTCTCCAGCCAATTTTGATCGTCAAAAATGTATATGAAACGTCAATGTGAAACTACTCTTTTCCTAGTTGTTCTTTTATTGATCTCGTTCCTTAATAAAGTTTTTATTCTTTTTTCATTAAGACACAGCCGTGTCTTAGTGGATTTACTGCAATGCTTGGGATTAAATGATTGAAAATAAAGTAAATAAAACTTTTTTTTTCTCCTGGTCTGAAGACTCCATCCGATAACAAAATAGTAACATGTATAATTACCTTTTTTAAATTGAAATAACGAAATATTCCAATTAATTCTGGGAGGAAATTTAAAATATTATATTTGCGAAATATCTATAGAAGACGTCGGCTTCTTCTGTCTTCGAAATAACACAATACACTTTGGTTAATGTGCCTTGTGTATCAAGATAAACATTGAAGCGAGCACAATAATTCATACGGTACTATATACATCAACACTGTGATATTTCCAAATATCTGAAAAGTGGCTAACAGACGCCCTACCCAGAAGAAAAACTCCATTCCAGCCTGATGACGCAGAACAACATTATATATTTTAAAATGATTGCTGGAACAGTATTTACAGCAACGACGATAACATACAGAGGCACTTTGATTGACATTCTTGCTAACATAAACAAACCTTTCATCCAAGCTTTGCACAATTTTCACACAGATTTGCACAAATTTTTGACGATATAAATCGTTTGACGATATATATATACATACATATATATATATATATATATATATATATATATATATATATATATATGAATGTACGTAGATTCATAGAAGATTGAGGTTCATATATATATATATATATATATATATATATATATATATATATATATATATATAAACTTCAGTCCTATTCTTATAAGTTCTTTTCCAGAAATAGGATTGACTATGAGCCTTTCCAAAGCAGAAGTTATGATCTGGAATTTGAATCAAAGTTGTGGCACCTACCTTGAATTCATATAAGAATTCAAAATGTGGAATGTGTAAATATCAAACAATTGAAATACCTCGATATATGGATCACTTATTTAAAAAAAAATCTATACGAGACTTATTTGTATAATAATATTTAATATTTATTAGGTTGGTGCAAAAATGATGACG
>CAHIKZ030001435.1:1810000-1985000 GCA_903632075.3 Acanthosepion pharaonis | reverse complement strand
CTACAGAGGAGAAACCTCGAGTAATAAAAAAAGATTATATCAACAGAAAAGAAATCTTTTTGCAACGCAGTATAGTGACTGCATTAGTCACTCACGGAAATGAATTTAACCCAAATTAAGATTTAAATGAATGACGTTTTATTAAAATCATTTATTTTTTTCTACGGTTATCAATCCTTTGTACGTTATTTAAAGCCAGAAAATATCTTTAAATTGTAATAATTTATTTTAACATTTAGCGATACAATTCTTACTAATTAACCTACAGCTGGAGAGAATAAGCGGTAGACTCATATCTTTCCCAAGGGTATTTGCACGTAGGGGATGAGAACTCGGCTCTCCGATTAAGAATTCTAGGCCATTATCCGTTACGACACTCACACATCCAAGCTTACAGCACCTGGTATTCCTTGCTTTAATTAAAAGAGAAGGCAACTTACTGTTATGAAAGCTTACCCATAATAACATAATGGACTATTCCATACGTAATAAATACTGCGCCTCAAGAGGAGTTCAGTCCGAAGTCGGGCGACCGGCTGACTGGCTGATCGGTTGAACTCTCTGCCTTCGGGCGGGGAGGAACCCGAACGAGGCTACGCCGAAGGGTGGAGTCTCTTTCGGGGAGGTAACTGACCCTGAACCCGTTCATACGGGTTCAAAGGGCATACTTTTGGCCGATCCCACGGGCTCGGAGATCCCACGTTAAACCGTCCTTGTGCCACATGATGCCCTCGTGGGGGGTTACTAAATACTGTTCAGTCTGGAGTGAGGTCCGTCAGAAGTCCGTCAGGAGTCTGTCAGTCGGTCAGAGCGAGCGAGTCAGTCAGTCGAGTCAGAGGCAGTCCGAAACAGAGTCACGTTCAGACAATTACTACAAGACAATCGAATAGTGATACTGGTCGAGACTACATTGTTCTCCCTACTAAACCTGATTGTTCGTACTAACACTTTCTACTTCTCTGTATATATTCCTGTTTGTAATATATCTGTGTTATTCCATATCCGTGTTCCAGTTCTTCTTTCTTGGTTCTACCTTGGACTATCACCGTGGTACAAGGAACCGGACCATAACACTTACTAAGGCGAATATATATAGAAAGTGATTTGATTGCTAGACACGGTGAATTTTTGTCCATGTTCTTACAACGTTTCCCCTTTCTTGGCAAATCACAAGTGATAATTAATGATAAAAGTGATAAAAACAATATCAAAGGCCAAAGGAAAGTAAATAAAATCTACGAGAACGATGACAATGTGATAAAAGTTTTTTGTGTGGCGCGTTTCGTCATTTAGGCCTTCACCCGACTCAGATTATGTTTACATTGAAGCGACTGCTCATGCGCACGAACAGAAAAAAGATGCTGTGAATTTTAAATATTAGGTTGTCCCGAAAGTTCGTAAACGCTTGCAAAAAATTGAAATTTTACTCGCCAAGTAATAACAAAAACAACAAAATTTATTCCTGAAAATAAAGACCATCATTTTCCAAGACTTTCTGTCATCGATCTGCAAGCTTTCGGATCTGGTGAAAGTACCATTCAGCCGGCTTCGACTTAAAGAATTCTTGACACGCTTCCTCGACTTCATCAAACGAGTCGAATCGGCGGCCCTTCAGAAAGTGTTGCATTGAGCGGAAAAGGCCGTAATCTGATGGAGCACAGTCAGGACTGTAGGCTGGATGTGGCAGAACCTCAACGCCGTCCAGTTCTTCAAACTTGTCTTTGGTCTTCCTGGCGGTGTGTGGCTTGGCATTTTCCTGCTGCATCAAAGCGCGCTTTCGGTTAATCAGAGCTGGGTACTTTTGCTTCAACTTTTCGTAGACCCGCTCCAGTTGCTGAGAGTAAAGTTCGGCACTGATGGCACGACCATTCGGAAACAACTCAAAATGCCCGATTCCTTCAAAGTTCCACCAAACGCACAACATGACTTTCTTGCCTAGTCAATCTTGTTTTGGAACCGACGGTGTCTCTTGTCCTTTCTGAACCCATCACTTGTCTCGATTGTGCTGGACCAGATAGACCCATTTCTCGTCCGATATCACAATGCGCTTCCAAAAACGCTCGTCAAATGGATTGCTGAGCAATTGACGGCAAATTTCAACTCGTCTGTTGGCTTGTGCTTCGGTGAGTTCGTACGGACCTTGGCGCGGCTTTTTGTGAAAAAAATCAAGTTGCTTCAAGTGTTGGTGAATTGTCGATTTGCCAACTCCAAGCTCATCAGCCAATTCTCGAGTGCTCGATTAAGGCTCAATGTCCAACCCGGTTTGCAAGTCTCCATCATCCAACTTTAACGGCCGTCCCGAACGAGGCTTATCTTCAAGACTCATGTCGCCAGAATCGAAACGCTTATACCACGCTGAGATTGACGCATATGCAATTGTTCCTTCACCTTCGGCAGAACAAATCTCTTCTGCAGCTTTTCTGGTTGAAAGACCTCGCTTCCAGCAGTAACGAATCAAAACTCGCAGCTCAATTTTATCAATTACCATCTGGAATACAAAGATGAAGATCACTATAACAATATAAACGCAAAAAACAATTAAATAAAAATTTTAATGAAATAATTTTGTTTCAAAATTAACAATAAAGTAAAAAAAAAAACAATTAAAAATTGCATAAAAATTCAATTTTTCGCAAGTGTTTACGAACTTTTGGGACAACCTAATATTTTTTTTTTTTAATTATTATGTGTTTTAGATATATAATCTGGCCGATTTAATTTAGATTTTTTTCTTTGCGTTTACGTCTTTTTTGTCATTAAGTATTCCACATTATAATAGTAGAAGATATGACAAGAAGGGGGAAATGCTGTCAGAACCTGGACACAAATTTACTGACCAGAACACCACATATAAGATACGCCAGCGGCGCGTAGAAGTAGTAGTCAACTGCTAGAAGTGAGTCAAGTAAATTCTACAAGGGATCTCCAAATGCAGACCAACATACAGTATTTACTACTGTATTTATGTCAATAAAAACATCCACATTATCGTCTGTAGGTATGCTACAACACATGGATATATATATATATATATGTATATATATATATATATATATAATTTTTAACAAATAAAGTTAAGAGTAAAATAGATAAACAATATAAATTTTCTATTATACACATATTATATATATATATATATATATATATATATATATATATATATTTGAAAAGTGTATATAAATATAAATAAATATATATATATGTATAATTATTTATATATTATATGCGCGGTACTTATTAGAAAGCGCTCAATATCAGAGATAGAGCTAACATATTTGGTTGGATTGATGCGAGCCCGAGCGTGTCTGCATGCATCGATGTTTGCGTTGGTGCGGTGACATAGGCGACGAAGTTTCCCCCGCCACTTCCGCAGTGGCACCAATACACGCAATCTACATAAACCCAATTTTTTTAGGGAGTTGATCGGTTTGTCTGACGATCGCTGGGGCATGGGGCTCGAGGTCGCGGGCTCGCATCTGTCCAACCAAATATATATATATATATATATATGAAAATTTCTCGTACATTCAGGCAGGTAAATGTCGTTAATACTGTTTATTATAAACAGAGCATTTACTTAAATAATTGTATCCATAAAAAGAACGTATAAACATAAAAAAATGTCATAAAATTTTTATCGGGCTTTGTCCATTTCATAATGTGTAACGTCATTTGTTTACATTTGGAAATGCATCGAGCAGATATGAGTATATGAGAGAAAATCATGGAGAATTGTACTTTAAAAAAAGTAAAATCGACCTTGCTAACCGAAACACGCCTCTGTGGCTCAATCAGTAAAGGCACGTTAGGCTATATGATGGTTCCGTATAGGATCCAGGTTCGATCCCTCATGGAGGACGCATATTTTCTATGAAAATTTCTCGGACATTCAAGTCGTTAATATTGTTTATTATAAACAGAGCATTTACTTTAATATTTGTATCTATAAAAAGAACGTATAAACATAAAAAAATGTCTTAAAATAATTGTCGGACTTTGTCCATTTCATACTTAATTATGCTTTCTTTTTTTTTTTTTTTATATATATATATATATATATATATATATATATATATATATATGCACACACACACTTCTAGTTATCTCTCTTTTATTGTGACGTGTGTCTTTCAAAATTCCTTAGACCACTACACACACACACATATATATATATATATATATATATATATATATATATATATATATATATTTGAACTTCAGTTCAATCTTTTTATGAGGTTCCCATCCTTAGCCATTTTCGTTTATGATCGATTTTATCAAGATTTTTCTTTTAAGCTTGGTAAGTAATTATACATTCTTATTGCACAAAATAGTGTCCAGTAGTGTTATGAAAACGTCGGAGAATTCCTGTAAGATATCTTTAATCATTTCCAAGATTCAACGGGTTCAGGGTTGAATCTGACAATGGGACAATTTTATTTTTACACGATTTGGACAATTTTGCTGTTGAACCCGGTATATATTATTTTTCATCAAACGCCTTCGAATAATGCTTTAAATTTCAAGCGGGAATTTTTTATTTTTTATTGTTATTTGCATTTTGAGCCGTGTGGGAGTGGTAGTAATTTTGTCCATATTGCAATTTTTAGAACAGTCAGAATGCCCTGACCGCTTTCGGAGGAAGTAACATTTGCTGAAGGTTCCACGTATTTTTTTGTTTTTTTTTTTTTTTCAGGAGTGCCTTACTTATTTTCCTTCATTTGAACAATCCGCCCGTTTTAATATGCCAATGTTATCTGTAATATTCCTTACGGGTGTGAGGTGTTGGTTGTAAGCGTTTAAGATTTTTTTTCTTATCTAATCGCGTTTTTTTAGGCACCTGATTAAAGAGTTTGTCTTGTAACCAATGTATTCTTTGGTTTTTATTTTTCATCTTTATTATCAGGAAAGCGACCCTGAAAATGTCAATGAAACCTGTAGGCAACATTGGTGGGGTCTGGAGTTTGGATTTCATCGGCTTGGTCCTCTTGGTAATTATCAGGTTGAACGTTTTTAATTTAATTTATGGCGATTTTCTCATCGTAGCTTAGAAGTGGCACAAGGCCAAAAGTAAGGAGCAGTGGGGATCGAACTCACTATTCAGTCGTAATTCATCAAACGAGACAAACTTGTCAATCTTTACATCACATCGAAGTACCCAGAATTTTCTTTATGATGCGAAAATTTGGAATCTTGTACCCTTTGTTTTAATCATTTCCCCTCGTGCAAGGCAATAAAGCCACTAAGACGCAAGGGAGTACTGAGTGTGAGAGAATATGATTGAAATAAAACATTATTAAGGAGAGACAACCCTAACTGAATGATTGATTCGTTTTCTACGGGTTATCAACCCTTTGCAGGTTATTTAAAGCCAGAAAATTTTTACATTTTAAGTATTTTATTTTTGCAATAACAATTGTTTAGTTATGCAAGTCTTACTAATTAACCCATAGCTGGAGGGAAAAGAAGAAGTAAATTCATGCCTTTCCAAAAGGTATTTCTACCTAAATGATCATAACGAACCCAACGCGTAAGTGGCTCTCCGATTAATAATTCCAAGCCATTATACCAGCGGTACTTCCACGCACGATCGCCAAAGTTAAGCAACGTCGAGACTGGTCAGTAGCTTTATGGGTGACCGATTAGAAATGCCAGGAGCTGTAAACTTGGTTCTGCAGCTGGTGCAATGCATAACGGATCTAGACGAATTGGTTTCGTTATATTCACTTAAGCGCTAATACCCTTCGGAAAGATATGAATCCACCTCTTCTCCCCCAGCTATGGGTTAATTAGTAAAGACTTGTATCACTGAACCATAATATCTCCAAAAATAGAATAATAACTGAGTACAAAATATTTAGATTTCAGCATTAACCCTTTCAGTCCTGCGTTCCTGAACAATTTTAACTCTTCTGCCTGAACTCCTGAGTCCAAATTCACATATAATTGGTATATGATGTTTCACGGTAGATATTTCTCTATATAAAAGGCAGGATATGTGTGTGTCTGTAACGAATGCACGGCTGCAATTTTCGACGGATTTGCACCAAAATTTACATGCACACGCTCCAAGTTAAAGGGAAGGCCATGACCGACTTTGCATTTCCCAACTCCAATCGATAGTGGAAATAATCGTTTTTTTTCATGCTTCTATGGCAGTTTTCATGTAGTTTTCAGCCATTTTGTACTGGCAGAGCTATAGCTGGCTGCCAACAATAGGCAGGAAGATTATATTGGCCAGTTTGAGAGCCAACAGCTGATTGACACGAATGTTAACTAGCATGCAAAAAAAACTCAATAGCTGCATTCGTCACAAGTGGGAAAAATTTAAATCTGCATGGCACTTACTCCAATTGTCTCATTCGCTTGCTTAAACTCAACGTTGATTCTGATTCCGCAGAACTGGGTTGGGTGTGAAAAAGTATTTGTTGTTAACATTCTTTTTTCATTCGGTTTTTCCAGTTACGAGTCCTTTTTTTTTAAGCTGAACGTTTTGTGTTCATTTTGTTTAGTTCTTTTTCGTAATAGATTTAATGTTTAGTATAGAGCTTAGAAAAAATTTGCAGTGAGATAGGCAAGAAGGCGTAAGGCATATAGCAACATCAGCACGGCAAAGGGCACCCTTTAAAGGCAAGGAAGGGCAAACATATTTTAAGTCAAGTGATAGCGATTGCTGTATGAGTCGTATGATTTTTGAATCAAGCACGGGCAACGCCGGACCATGCTGCTCGTAAAAATATAAAAAGTGTTTAACTAACATTCAACCGGTGGCTGGGCATTACGTCATTTTTCTCTACCACCTGTAAAGCGGTGATCAAGTCTCAAATGATTAAATAACACATAGAGAGTATTTCAATATAGCTAAATTTTTCAATATAATTTCCCTTTGAAGTAAATAAATGTCTTATTTGATAGCAGTGTGATTTAGTAATAATCTGCTTGTGTCATTATATTGTTCAATATACGCAAATCTTCAAAAAATTATAAATTTTATAAAGCCATGATAGATTGTTTTCACTGTTTGATTTTGGTTTCTTTTGTTTCCATATCAACCTCAATGTGTCATTTAATGCCGACATTTTTTTTTTCCTGGTAACATTTTGTTTTGTCAAAAATCTATTTCTGGTAATATTTTTTTCCTCAAAAATGTATAGCTGGTAATATTATGTTAAAAAATGTATTGTTGCTAATATTCTTTTTCAAAAACGTATTGCTGTTAATATTTTTTTCCAAAAATATATTGCTGGTAATATTTTTTTTCTTCAAAAATTTCTGGTAATAATTTTTTACAAAGTTTTCTGGTATTAAAACCTATTTTTACATTTTTTTTTTCATAATGCTTTTTACCTCAAGTTCGGGGTTGACTAATTGCCCATAGTTGGGACCCTAACAGGCACACCACCCCGGGTCAGGGTGGACCTTGGAACCACCAGCAATTAAGAAGTGGTTTCACGCTCCTAAAAACCTCCTGATCAGAGGCCTGGACGCGGATTTAATTTATCGTCATACCCAGGACGCGGATGTAGTTTATCCTCTTACCCAGGACGGGGGGTTTAATTTATCGTCATATGCAAGACGCGGGCGTAGTTTATCGTCATACGCAAGACGCGGATGTAGTTTATCGTCATACCCAGGACGGACGTTTTCACTGATTACCAGAATCAAATCCCAACGCTCTAATTTGGATCCTAAACTTAATCTTTAAATTCGTTTTCTCACAGACGGTAACGGTTTGAAAAAAAAATATTGAGTGTTGTTATCTATCATATCGGCCCTCAACTTTCAAATAGAGTGCAATACCCACGGTCCGAAAACCGACGTACCCCATTGTACAGTAGATGTCTCGCGGACATTTTCTATTAGCTTAACATATATTTACTCTTTATTTAGTTTTGGGAAAGGAAAATGAAGCCAGTCTTAACACGAAGAAGTGACACTCGCAGGAATCGAAGCAGTGACATTTTGTAACATTGCCTCCTTTCAGATGCTTCTTGTTTGACAGGTCTTCCTGAATTCTTCCGAACGATTTTGACCTCGGTTCAATATTTGAGTGAACTTGGATTTTGCTCTGAATCTTTCCACGTTACCCAGATTGCCTTTGCGGAAAATCACGCATAACATTTTACGGTTTCCATTACGTTTTCAGGGCATTCGACGTTTATATGAAATCATAAAATAAAACGAAAACTGCTTCTCAATATGATACATATATATATATACATATATATATATATAGATAGATAGATAGATAGATAGATAGATAGATAGATAGATAGATAGATAGAGAGAGAGAGAAAGAGGACGAGAGGAACAAATAGATAGATAGATAGATAGATAGATAGATAGATAGATAGATAGATAGATAGATAGATAGAAAGTAAATGAGAGATATAGCCCGAAAAAGAGAGAGATAAACAGAAATAGAAAAATAGAAAGAAATAAAGAGAGATGGGACGAAATAGACAGAGGGAGAAATAAATAGATAGATATATAAGGAAAGAAATTGATAGATGAGCAGATAGATAAAAAGAAATATAGATATATTTAGAGAGAAAATAGAGAGAGATAGAAAGAAATATATATAGACAAAGAGAACCCCTCTTCTTTTTTAGAGAGAAAGAAATAGATAAATAGAGAGAGGACAAAGAGAATAAAAAATGAGAGAGAAAAGAGGTAAAATAAATAAATATATATATATATATATATACTCTAGAAAGAAAGAAATAGATAGTTTGAAAATGTAGATTGCAATTGTAGATAGAGAGAGATAGGATGAAGCAGAATGAGAGAGATAAATAAGATACAGAGACAGACAGATAGATAGATAGATAGATAGATAGATAGATAGATAGATAGATAAGATGTATTTAAACAGCCAGAATTCATTTGAACAAGTCTGAATGAATCGGCAAGCAAGATTCAAAAAAACCATATGTTTTTTATATCTTCCAATTTTGTTTTATATTATTAATTTTATTTTGAAAAGAGATTGCTATATAATTTTTATATATATATACAGAATGTCTTTCAGTATTAATATGCTGGGGGGTAATAAAGATAGATATATATATATAGTTAATAGATGTTGTGGTGGTAAAAGTTACTAGAATGTCTCATATCGAGAATATTCCACATATCGAGAATATTGCACATTGAACATTTTTTTTCGAAGAAAATTAATAATATTTATTTCCCTGTTGAATGAAAATTCCATCTTTCACCTGAAGACGGTTGTTGTGAGACCAGACTTGTGTTTCGTACCCTGAACATGTTGCACGTGTTTCGAAATTATGTAAAACAAAGTGGTAATATTTTTCTCAATAAATCTTTACATTAAATAAACCAAAAATTTTTGTTCGTTTTAACGGTTTTGTTATATGGTGGGTTAATGATACCCCTGTTTCTTTTTGGCTTTAATATACATACTTTTTTTAGTGCTCACGTTGTGTGATTGCTATTTTGTTGAACCACTACAACATATTTCGTTTTTTTTCTTCCGACAGGGTCCTATATATATATATATATATATATATATATATATGAAAATTTCTCCGATTTAACCATACTCAGTAGACAAGACAAAGTCTGATAAGACGAATGAGATTTATCTCCCTCAACGAAAAAATGAAAAATTCAACTTTAATGACCAATTGCCGACGCGTTTCGTCTAATGTGACGACATTCAAAAGACACTTTGGACAATTTCAGAAAAAATGGACGAAAAATAATCAACTCCAACAAAGTATTCATTTGGCTGCAAAACCACAAACATACCAGTTTTCCATTGTCATTTTTTATTCATAAATAGGAAAAAATTAGTAAGAGAAGATATTAGAAAATATCAACACCAGCCTAAAGGAAAAATATATATCATATATATATATATATATTTGACAGAGACAGAGCGTATGTAAATATAAAAGCATTGCCCGCAAATCCTGTTTCCAGAACCATGGGCAAAGAAAAACCACAACCTGTTTGACGTAACAATGATTAAGATATGCAATTAGTAGGCAAATCCCTATCATACCTGGCCAGAATCCTGGAGAGAAAGGACAGGATTATACAGAGATGACGGTCTTATATAAAGCCCCAATCATCAGACCCTGATGATTACAGTGTTTAGCACGAGACACACACTTATGAACAGTCTGTATTACCATCTTCTATCATGACTACTCAGGGATAATTCTAATGATGATATTATGCAAAAGAAAGCTCACTGTAAACTACAGAGCATTGTAATAATAATAATTCAAGTGTAAAATCTCCAAGATCCATTTCGGCTATAATTTATTTCGTGAATATTTCTGTATATTCATCTCTTCAGATCGAAAGCTCTTGATAAATGGAGACAATTTACCCAGATTGATAGAAAGAAGGGAAAGCTAGAAAGGTCGGAAGTAAGAGGGGGAGATAAAAGGAAAATCACAGATTGTAAAGTTCTTTTTAAAACGTGAAATAGAGGCTTTTTTACGGCGAAATTTCCCGAGGCGAGTTTTCCTACGTCAAAAAATGTTTACGGCAAATGTTCCTAGTTCCTAATTTGAACTCGAAACATCAAAAGGGTCATTTGAAGTTCAAGCCCAGCTCTCAATTTTTTTAATAAACATTTCCCGAATAGTTCCATTCTCGTATAAATCAACATGCTTAATTCGAAAATAACAAAGAACTTTTGAAAAAATCTACCGTTGTGGAGTTATCAAGAATAAAATTACGGAATCATTCACGTCGCGGTGGTTGAAGTTGAAATTAATTCTTCACCCTGTTTTTCACACTACCTTCTGCTCATGTTAAAGAGGCTTTCTGAAAGCTAAGCAGCGTATTAAAAAACAGGAAAATTTTCTTTTAGAAACAAAGAAAAGTCTATTAAATTGTTACGTAATATCAGTCCTCCTATACGGCAATGGATGCTGGGCAAAGTCTTGGGTGTGACGATAAACTAAATCATCAAATCAGACTCCGTCGGAATTTTGATTGTGATTTTCAATGTACTGGTCTGGGGTAATCAGACATAACAATTACATCTCCTTTCACGAAAACTATCGTCATTTTTCGACACTAGAGCGGACATTCTAAAAGACTTGTCTAATGAGCGAGCTATTTCGCAAGCATCTCAAATGACGTATTTATCTTCATCGCCCTTCTGACCATAAATATCTCACGATAAAATCAAATCCAAAGTCCCAATAGAACGAATTTGCACATAGATAAAAGATTATTGGAAGACTGCCAATGATTTTACTCGACCTTACTGCTGGCGCCGCTAACGAGAGTCGTGACTGAAACAAATCTTCAAGGAAATTGCCGTAAAAGAAAGGCTTTTGTCCTGTAAAATCCATTTTTCGTTAGATATGACAACGGGATCAAGAAATGGATCGGTTTTATAACGCCAAAGAAGCTCCGAACAGATTTCATAACAGCGAATTCGGTGTCGTCAATCACAGAGTGACCATGACGGTAAATTTTCATTTTAATACCCGAGCATCATTTACTACTGAACCATTTTTTTCAGAAATTAGTACGCGTTTCCGTAAAGCGATTTTATTTTTTTGTTCTTAATTTAAGAATAAAGTTAACTTTCAAATATATGTAAACATCGACAAATAAAAGAATAGCAAAAGAAAAAAAAACACCTAACCCTAATTTGAAAGTTAACTTTCTTCTTTAAAAAAAAAAGAATAACCAAAAAAAAAAAAAAAACTACCTAAATTTGAAAGTTAACTACAAGGAATTACTGTGAAGGGAGTAAATAGGCCCAAATTCTATACGTCCACCGACAGTTTTCAGCACTCAATTACATATCAATATATATATATCAAGGGATAAAAGCGCTCGGGTGTTAAAATGAAAATTTACCACCATGACGAAACCATTCCTCTCCGTTATAGTGTTTTGCAAACTAACGTCGAACTGCGCCGTTTTTGAATGTTCCCTGGTAAAATGTTCCGTACGATGATAGACTCACCAAAATGCTCAACCTACAGAAGATGACTAAGATTGCAATTAAATATTTGAAGATCAAATTTGACTGCGAAGCGGTAGAGTGTTCTGCAAGCAAGAAATGCAAAAAAAGTATCTGCTTTCACAAAACTTTACGGTTACACTTAGCCATTTTATCTTGTTACCCATCTAGAATTGCGCATAACTTTATAAGGTCAGGGTACCTCATAGGAATGTTCATCGTAAGAATTGCCTTGAAATTATTTATAGAATGGTATAGAGAAGCAATGATCCTGGGACGCCTACAAGCTGCATTGTGGAAACAAATCCCGAGATAATGTTTAACCTTTATCTTCCCGAGATACAACATAAAATGTGCCTCTTCCTCTGTAACCCTCTACATTGAGTGGCTCTTAGGCCATGTACTGGATGAGCACCATTACAAAAAAAAAACTTGAAAAAATAAATAAATGATCATACTTATTATCAAGGCAGGAGTAAATAATTGTATGACCAGCATAGATACCAAGTTTAGAACTGATAACACCTGGAAGGTCATTCATAAAAATTAGGAACAGAATAGAGCCCTGGAGAAAATAACTGCAGAATGATCTAGAAGAATGGCCATTCGGGAGGATCTTCATATCGTGATTTGATAAGATTGAATCAGATCAAAGATGAAAGTTGAGTTGGAAGCAAAAAAGGCAGGTGAGAGAGTTCCCTAACTGACGGTTACATGTAGCCATTTAATCTGTGAAATGATAAGACCCATCTGCCAATCTAGTACTGCGCTTAAAAGTCTAATTACTAAAGAGGAATTTTCATCAGAAGAATTACCATTATTTATAGAAAAGGCATAATTAAAATATAACTTACACCTACCTATTCCAAGCGATTCCTCTCCGTTATCGTGTTTTACAAACTAACGTTAATCTCCGCCCTCTTTGAAGGTTTCCTGTTTAAATGTCCCGCACGGTGATAGACTCAGCAAAATTCTCAACGGACAAATGTAAATATTTGAAGATCAAAGTTGACTGGGAAGCAACAAGCCGGAAGGGTGATCTAAAAGCGTGAAGTCCGACAGAGGAAACTGTTAGTATCGAATTTACGGTTATATCTAGTATTCGTCCCCGAAAAAAAAAAAAAAAAAAATCTCAGAAGGACTTTTTTTTCGGTTGACACCGCTATTATTTTAACTACCTTCCATCCTAGGAATTTAAAAAAAAAAAAAACAATGATTAGAATTGAAATAAATTCTAAACATATGAGGAAAGTTAATTCATTAATTTTTACAGTATATTCCTGTTCAAAATACGACTTGCGTATTATACAACCTCGTTTTAACAAAGCTAAAACGGAATAAATGAAGTACTTGAGTATAATGCCACTTATTAGTATAAGCATCCCAATATGATTTTTTTTAAGTTGTACTGTATTTTCCATTAAAATTTCAATGTCGTACATATATTTGACTACAATATTCAGTTTTTTACAATATTAATGAACAGAAATAAACAGGATCTTTAGCCATTACGGATTTCTTTTCGGGGAAAGATACTAAGTAGGCATAAGCAGTAATAGATTTTAAGGTGTTAATTAATCTATCATAGTTTTCGATTTTATATGATTTTATTATATTTATGCATATTAATAAACTATGAGAATAAAAATATTAATTTTCATTAAAAATAAAGAGAGAAAACTTGAAAAAGAAATATTTTCTTCGTTCAAATTAGCCGAAAATTAGTCAGGACGTAGAGTGAGTATCAAAGGAATAGAGGCCTAGGTAGGGAAAACCAAAGAGTTTATTAAATACTCATATATAGAACGGAGAAACTTAAGAAAATCAACTACTCCTCAAATCCTATTCTAATTTGGCTACTTGCCATATTTATAAGTAGGATCAGTCCATTGTTACAGTAGCAGAAAACTTAAGAAAATCAACTACTCCTCAAATCCTATTCTAATTTGGCTACTTGCCATATTTATAAGTAGGAGCAGTCCATTGTTACAGTAGCAGAAAACTTAAGAAAATCAACTACTCCTCAAATCCTATTCTAATTTGGCTACTTGCCATATTTATAAGTAGGAGCAGTCCATTATCACAGTAGCAGGGGAGAGAAGAAGGTCCTACTCTACAACAAGAAAACGAGAAAATCACCTTTGAAACTGTTGTTGATCCGGTCGTCTAAGGAAATAACCTTCTTTGTATATAAAAAATCTTGATTTATTCCTGACTCCTTTTCATCCCAGATAATCTTACTTTCAATATATTGTTAGTCGTAAACGCAATGAAAAAATATCGAGTAACCTTACTATTTGACTACAAACTGGAAAAAAGCACCATTTTTGCATCGAATCATTACAGGCGATGAGAAATGGATACTCTTTGACAACAGTAAGAGAGTAATCAGTGGTTAGATGCAAGTGAATCGCCAAAACAATATCCAAAACCTCCACTGCACCTGAAAAAGTTAATGGTTACTGTATGGTGGTCTTTCAAAGGGGTTACACATTATAACCTCAAGGTAAAACTATAACAGCAACCTCGTATTGTGTAGAAATTGACTGTATGCACAAAAATTTGAAACAGAAACATTCTAGACTTGTGAATAGGGATGGCCCAATTTTGCTGCACAACTACGCACGACCGCACGCTTTTCAATCAACTGCCCAAAACCTGCATAGCATGAATCATGAAATTTTGCTTCATCCGCCATATTCACTTCATATCTCTCCTACCGATTATCAGTTACTTAACATTTGGGTTTTTCATACACAATAAAACATTTTCTATCTCCAATAAGGAAGAGGTAATCGAAGAGTTTGAACAGTTTATTACATCAAAGGGAGAGAATTTCTTTAAAAATGTGATCAAGAATTTTGAGGTTGGCGGACATTCATTCATTAACATGGCGCTTATTTCAACTAAATAAATTCAGAAGCGTTTTATTCATTTTCTATAAAGTCACCATGGCAAGTGTGACAACGTTATATAAAGAAATTTTATCTTGAGAGAAAAACCGAGACAAAAAAAAAAACGAACAAATATTGCCGATTCCCAAATACCTTTTGCAAATAATTGTTGTCAACACCTGCCGACTTTGTGTTTCATCATCTATTACGCTCACCGAACGTAATTACAATCTCAGTTTTTCAATTAAGAGGTGTTTTTAACCTGAGTAAAAAACTTTCTTAAAACGTCTACATGTGTATAATAGGACACGTAATATTTTCATTTAATTTTCATTCAATATCTCCTATATTATGAACAAGAAAATACGGGCAAACTTTGAATTTCATAAACGTTGAAAACGGCGTTTCAAAAGGACGTTTTTTTTTCCGTTGATGCCACTAATATTTCAACTATTTTCACTCCTCAACAAAGTTCGTATTTTAAGAAGTAATAATTAGAATTAAAATAAAATCTAAATATATAATGAAAGTGAATATATATACAAGTTTTTCTTCTTTAGAATGTATACCAAAAATATAAAACACTATTTATTTGATTGTTTATTTACAAGAATAATTTTATATTAACATTCTAAAAACTAATTCAATTAAAACTAATGTAATGCAATATTTATCATTTACCTATTTATAAAGAAATAAATATGAAAACATTTTTATTGATGAATTTAAAAACATTTACTAAATTATTAATATATATGAACCAACTACAAAGAAATTTTTATTTACTATTTTATAAAGGTCGAATCAATTGGCAATTAGCCGATGTTTTGCCAACCATTCCAATAATAATCTAATAAACAAATAGTGTTTATTATTTTGTTGTCAATTTTCAAGGTCAAAGAAAATGCATAAATTCACTTTCATATATTTAGATTTTATTATATTTCTAACCATCACTTTTTAAAAGAATTCATCTTGTGAAGGAGTGAAGGTAGTTAAAATATTTGCGGTGTCACGGGAAAGGTCATTCTTTTGTCGTTTTTTTTTTTTGCGAGCGCAAAGGTCTAAACATTTGCCATGGAAATAGTTAAACAGAACCAAAAAGAACTGTTTGTTTAGAGAAGAGTTAGAGAGAGAGAAAGCAGCAGACAGAGAGTGGTCAAAATTTAGAAAGTTGGAGAAATCATATGAATGGTTTTGACTATGTGAAGACCTCTGGTTATTTTTTCCATTTTGTTTTATGCCATTACTCCCAATGATTAATATTACACTGGCTTTTCTGGTTTTCTGGCAACGATTCCTAAAAGCCAGACGTGAATAGTGCTGGAAATGACGACAGTCAGTGAGAGAAGGTAGGCAATTTACTTCTACTTGATTGATCTTGTCCTAATCGGATGAATTCAATCAATGTCCAAAATTAAATAGACCAATGGGGTAGATTAAGTTTTTCATTATATAAGCTGATTTTTTTCCACATATATCACGACCGTGCACGATTATTATTATTATTATTATTATTATTATTATTATTGGTCCCGTGTATGATGATAAACTACATTCAGCATCAAGGTCTCTGATCGGGAGATTGGAGGCTGTTAGAAGCATAAAACTACCACTTAATTACTGTGTTCCAAGGTCCTCCCTGACCCATATAGATTGATATGCTACTTAAAAAAATCAACCAAAATTAAAGAACTTATTCTTGACGTTAATCCATATAGCATCCTACAATTTCTTAAAGAAACTGTATAACAAAATATAACTTAAAACTTACATATCACGGCCACTAGTGATTACGCCCATACAAACATGTATAGGTGCAAAAGCTACGTATCATCTACCACGTATTCAATTGTGAAAGCAGAAAAACACATTTTGTATTGCTTAAGAGAACCGCAAAAAATCATATTTTGACATTAATTAACTTATAAGGAGTTGATATGGCGTTTATCAAACAAAACAGTCAATGAAGTTTCTTCTCCTTTTCTTCTTTTTTTGTGACGTCAACGAAGACTCGTTGTCTCTTTTGGGATGTCAACGAATACTCGTTGTCACTTTCGTAATGCTCGTTGGAGTAGAGACTTTGTAATCGCAGAAAAAACTATAGTAACGCTGTTGAACAATACTGGTGCCAGACGCCTTCGAATAATCTCGTACTTGTTCGATAATACTCGGTCGAATACTAATCCGAATAGCGAGAGAAATAGTGTAAAGAATAGCGGTCCATATAGTAATAGCCCGCAGAATACAAATAGTGACCAATTAGACGTCACGCTACTTTCTACTGATGTGTTTCCTCTGTGATCACGTGGTCTATTTAATTCATTTCCTGCGTGCAAAGTGCGTGAAATGCATTTCTGTTCAAACAGAAATGCATTTCGCGCACTTCACGATTTTTTTTTGGTCCACAGAATCGAACAACCGATTCTTCGTAAATTCAAACAAACTACGCCGGTAAGCAGATGTGAAAACACCATTGCGTGCACGTTTACACCGTTCAGCTGAAAATATTGCTGCAGTGCACGAGAATGTGGCCGAAAATCCAGACACCTCTATTCGTCATCGCGCGCAGGAATTGAACGTCTCCACAATAACGTTACATCGAATTTTGACAAAAGAATTGTCTCTGCACGCGGCTTACAAAATTTATTTGACACAAGAACTGAAACCTGCTGACCATTTCGAGCGCCGTATATTCGTCAATTGGGTGCATGAGCAAAGACAAACCGATGAAGACTTTTCGCAAAAAAATCCTCTTTAGTCATGAAGCCCATTTTCATCTTGATGGATTCGGTAATAAGCTGTCATGGGTCCTTACCTATAATTACAGAATGAGCTCTTCCTAAAACTATGTATACTACGCCTCTCAAGAGAGAGGGTCGAATCAAGCCGAGATTCTCGGCTTGACGGTCGAACTTTCTGCCTCTGAGCAGAAAGGAACCCGGACGAGGCTCCGCCGAAGGGCAGAGTCTCGTTCGAGGAGGTTGACCAACCCTATCCCGTTTATACGGGTTCTACGGGCATTTTTTGGCCGAGCCTACGGGCTCGGGAAACCCACGTTAAACTCGGCCTTAACACATGCCACATGCAACCCTCGTGGGGGGGTGCTAGATACCGAATCGAGTCGAGCCGATAGTAGTTCACTCCAAACCAGACTAACAGTCATACTAACACCTTCCAACTCTTGTATTATTATTTCGTGTAATATACCTTCGTTATTTCTACTCTTGTGTTCGTGTTGTTCTCCCTTGGTCCTAACCTGAGCCATAACATAAGCAGAATTTGGGTTGAGGAAAATTCAAGGAAAAAAAACTGCATCCAAAAATGACAGCTGTTTGGTGGGCATGTTTTGCTAACGGAATCATTGTGCCGTATATTTATAAATTTGAACGTCCATTTTCGTAATAGGCTTCGATAATTTAATATGTTGTTTCATTGTTAATATTTCCATGGCTGAAACTGCCAAAAAAATAAGTTGTCAAATCTGAAATAAAAATAAAAATCATTAGACGCTTAAACTTAATTCGCATTTAAAATCGGTCCAATTTATAGAAACACCCTATATATCCAGACATTCTTTCAAACATCATCGCATGCCACAAAGCCTTGAGTTCCTGTACCCATTCCTTCAAAGAGTGAGCAGGCGTCTTCAGACAAGAGCAGTTATCAATAGGATGAAAGCCTCAAAGCCCTGATCAAAGAATTTTTGACACTGAGACTCAAGCAGTGGAATTTGTGTAAGTCGCAGGTCAGAGAAGACATCACCAATGATTTTCAAGCTTTTTCACCCGTCAAGATGTGCTTTGCATCTGCCACAATATACCCGGTTTGTTCGAGACAGCTGGAATAACCTGTAACCACAGCGAGTGGCGCCACTTCATCGACAACTCATCCAGGAGCCTCAACGCCATGTAGCTACATATCAGGAACATCTCTTGCCCTGACTCACACGGTGCAGGCTCAAAGAGGAATACAACAGTATCAAGATCTTGCTAGATGCTTTAAAATATGAAGAGTACAGCTGGCAGTTTATAGGAGTTTCCAAAATGGCGGCCTTAGGTCTCTAAGACATCTTTTCCAAGTTTCCGTGTTATCTTTCTCTCTGGGGCAGCAGGGTCACGACGACACACTTACCAAAGGCAGGACTGGCCACAGCAGACCTATTTCAGTTGTGGGGAGGAACAACGTCAAATGGACGCCACTGTTGAACCCCCGGAAAGAAGTGTTTCCTCCAAAGCACTTGAAATTGGGACTCGTAAAACAATTTGCCACAGCTCTAGATAAGGAGTATGTACCTTGAAGATTTTCTTCCCTAAGCTGCCTGCCACAAAAGCCAAATATGATGTCTTCGTCGGACCACAAACACTTATTATAGAGGGAAAAGAATTCCTCAAGAAGATCTCTAAGCAACGATAAGGCAACGATAAGGCAACGATAAGGCAACGAGAAACAGCTCTGTCGAAGTGATTTCGGTCTTCCTGAGGAATCACAAGACCGAAAACTACGTGGATCTTGTTGAGACCCTGACCAAGAAATGCGGCAAAATGAGCTGCAAGATATCCAGATATGATATATCCATATCGTTAATAAATTCAAGAACATAGAGGCGCATTCATAGCAGCAAAGCGAGCGATTCCATCAGAATATACTGGAATTTGAACGCAGCTACCAAAGTTTGTAAAACGAAAATATGACAGGGGGCTATTGGCCGGGGTGCTGATTGGTGAACTCAGTTTACAGACTAGTGTAAATCGCGAAAAACTACTCACTGTAATTTTTTTTTTTTGTTTCTCATCTGTAATTTAAATAAAAACAGCAAATTCTGTGTGTCGGAACGTGTGTCTGAAACAACTCTAACTCTGGCCACACATGCTCTACTTAGATATATTATTATGCTTTTTAGAATCAGGATCATCTCGGGATTGAAAATCACTCCTTCATCTTATCGCACATGCTCTACATCGATATATTATGCCTTTTAGAATCAGGATGATCTCGGGATTGAAAATCAACCCTTGATCATAGATATATTATGCCTTTTAGAATCAGGATGATCTCGGGATTGAAAATCAACCCTTGATCATAGATATATTATGCCTTTTAGAATCAGGATGATCTCGGGATTGAAAATCAACCCTTCAACTGGTTCTTGAGCATCCAGTATTGGGATTTGTGTCTGTTAGAACTTTAAAATTTAAAATAACTGAAAAAATTTAGTTATTTTAAAAGTTTTTCATTTATATTGAGTTTAACGTAAGACAAGAACTTTTAACAAAAATTATTTAAAATTGAATCTAAAATATCTCCCAAACTTTGTGAATTAAGAAATAAATTTTATTTCTGCAAAACGTATTCCTATTTATGAGGCGGGCATAATATCTATCTCACGCACGGTGAATACTAGACCCGGCTTCTTTAATATTTCCCCTTTTCTAGCAAGATTAATGCTCAACAAACGTACATATAATTTTTAAATTAAAATAAAATTCTTTTCATTTTTCATTCAAAATACTCTATTTTAGGAATACGTTTTCACAACATCGCCCACGTGACGCCGACGTGATCATATTGAAATGGAACGCTGATCTTGAAAAATTTCAGTTGTCTGTTTTGATTAGTCTTACTCTTATGTCCATCGTCTTTTCATGTTGAATTAAATATAGTATAATGTTAATTATGTTTTATGAATATGTCCTGAAGATGGACTAATAGACCGAAACGTCCGACGTTGACATTATATTAACATTAAAACAGCATAATTGCATATTACGATTTTTCTTCATACTGTCGGATCTATATCCATATATTTGCTATATATATATATATATATGCATGTTTCATTAAAAACGACAGACAAGGTACTACGGTTAAGCTTTTTATTTAATTTTTCTTGTGTTCGAACAAGAGCCCTTCTTTTCTGGATAAAGGGTGTGTAAGAACTGTCCAAATATTTTATATTTCCGAGCGCTTTCGGCTATAACTTTAGCCATTATCAAGGATGATTCGATTTTTCAGCTTCACTGAGTGTGTGCGTTCAGTGTATATCTTTTAATTGAATACGGAAACAAAGCCAATTCAACCGTATTCGGAAATTAAAAACATCCCTACCACACACTAAGACATACACAGAACGCACACACTCAAGTAAGCTGAAAAATCGAATCGTCCTTGATAATGGCTAAAGGTATAGCCGAAAGTGCTCGGATATATAAAACATTTGGACAGTTCTTACACATCCTTTGTCCAGAAAAGAAAGCTCTTGTTCGAACACAAGAAAAATTAAATTTAAAGGCTTAACCGTCGTACCTTGTCTGTCGTTTTTGATAAAACATGCATAAAGGAAGGATTGCTGCCTAAATATACAACTATATATATATATATATATATATATATATGTGTGTGTGTGTGTGTGTGTGTGTGTGTAAAGTGGTTGAGGAATGAGTGTAAATACAAGCATCAATTTCAGAATGATCTTTTGTACGCATGCGTGCACAACCCGCAGGAGAAGGACCTTTCCACCCCGTAAGAGACGGCTCGAGACAAGAAGAGTTAGCCATGATTTTTTTTTTTCTCGAAGGAATGTTCCAGATCGAACGAGAGATTAAAAAAGCGATATAAAAATAGATCTGTCTGGTGTATATTCATACGCCTTGCGTAATGGGTGTGTAGAAACTTTAACCTTATCCGTAACGTCGTTCGACAGATGAAAATACCGACGCCATTTTGACTTACCTAGAAATATCTTGACCAAGAAGAGTAATACAGTTTCAATAGATAAAAAAGAAATATGGTGAATACATCGGAAAACAACAACGCTATCATTCAAGCGGTGGGTGTCTGTGTGTCTATGTCGGCATATACTAAAGCTCTCTTCTCATATTGCGCTAAATATTGTTCGCTCCGGTAAATAGGACAACTCGTGTGGATAATGATCTATCATTCAAGAGAATTGTGTATATTGGGAAAGATCTTACCCGCTAGAAAGTCTCTCTCTCTCTCTCTCTCTATATATATATATATATATATATATATATATATATATATATATATATATATATATATTTAAATAAGTTTTTTCGTGGTACAGAATTTAATAATAGATAGGAAAAGACAATATTTATAAGGCATTTTTTAAAAGCAAAAGCTAAAATAAAAACAACCGGTTTCGTCCCAGGACTTATCAAGTTTATTTATTCTAGGTATTTAAAAAAGCGGGTAAATTAATTTTTAATTAACGAATGTAATCGAATAGGGAAAAAATGAATTTCAAAAAACTAGAGTCAAATAATATTCAGATCCAACAAGCATTCCCTCTGTTTACAAAGGAAAGGCTCACGGGATCTGATATACAAGGACTCTAGAACCTTGTGGTGAAATGTGGAGTGGGACCTAGATAAAATTATAAATCGGTTACCACTAAAATTTTCCACACATTTTCTTCTATTTATTAAATGTTCAGCAATAGCAGAACAAGAATTGTTGGTCAGTTGGCTATTCGTGGAGGACGGATTCAAAATCCTGGGGGGTAAATGCTGTTTTATTCTCGAATATATATATATATATATATATATATATATATATATATATGTGTGTGTGTGTGTGTGTGTGTGTGAAAAGTGTATATAAATATAAATAAATATATATATGTATAATTATTTATATATTATATATAGTACTATTAGAAAGCGCTCAATATCAGAGATAGAGTTAACATATTTGGTTGGATAGAGTGAGTTTTGACCCTGGGTTTTCACGCTTTAGCGATCGTCAGACAAACTGATTAATGTTTTAAAATCTACATAAACCCAAATTTTTAAATCATTAATCAGTTTGTCTGACGATCGCTAAAAAGCGTGAAACCCAGGGTCACAAACTCACATCTATCCAAATATATATATATATATATATATATATATATATATATATATATAGTGTTTGGTGCAGTAGATCATTATTTAAAATGTCTCTTATGTCTGATCATGAGCCGTTCTAATGTTCGAATGTTTACTTTAATTTCTGGTGAAAATAAAAACAAAAATTGTCCAAAATTTGGATATTTTTTTATTATGTTCGTCCTGAGCTTTCGGCTCCCATGAGACATCCTCGTCAAAGATTATATTTTGTTACTTTGATATAGAAGATTGCTATGCAACAATTCATTGTCTGTTATAATGCATATGTTTAAAAATGATCTGGTACCCCAATACACTATATATATATATATATATATATATATATATATATATATATATATATATATATATATATATATACATACCTAATGGGTATGTCCCAATCCTAATAAATACGTTGGACACGATTGTACGTGTTGGTAATAAGCTGTATAAATAGTCCACCATTAGCAGTGGTTTACCTATTTCACGCCGCTGGCGAGTATTGTATTTTGTTGATGTCATAAAAAATAGCCATTACATTTCAACCTCTGTTTTGATTATTTCTCATTCATTAACCCTCTCTAGATTACAACAATATATATATATATATATATATATATATATATATATATATATATATATATATATATATTGAATAATATTTTTATTTAAAAATATTTTACATTGCAACACGGAAATTTCTATGTTTCGGAACTTATCCCATCATATATATATATTTAAACATATTATTAAATAAAACAGACAACGAATGTTTATTATGTTTGATCATGAGCCATTCTAATGTTCAAATGTTTGCTTTAATTTCTGGTGAAAATAAAGGCAAAAATGGTCCAAAATTTGGATATTTTTTTATAAAGTCAATCCTAAGTTTCGGCTCACATGACCCTTCCTCAGAGTGGTTATACAGACAATGAAATGTGGATATCTTTGTTTCATGTTTTCACCAGAAATTAAAGCAAATATTCGAACATTAAAAGGCCACATGATCAGATAGTGATTTTCTAAGCCCGGCTCAGATGTGGCACAAGGCCGAAAGTATGGGGCAACCACTGAGGTTCGAACTCACTACTTAGTCCTAATTGGTCTAGCCAGACAAGTTTTCTAACCACTACACACACGCCGAGATGCCCTACGGCTCATGATCAGATATGATATTCATTAATTGTCTGTTATAGTTAATAATATAGGTTTAAATATATATATATATATATATATATATAAATATATATCCGTTACATATATAAGGTCAAACACTAATCTTCCACGTTACTAAAAAAAAGCTCAAACGCTAATATTCCATATATATGTATATATATATATATATGTGTCTGTGTATGTGTGTATTCCATATATATATATATATATATATATATATATATATATATATATATATATATATAGTTAAGTTATGAAGAACTTGGTAATCCGTATGGGTAATCCCAAGGAGGATGAAATCCTGAGAGCTCAATGTAAATCCAGAGCTAATATTTAAAAGAAAAACCGACCACTTTAAGGTACCATTATAATAATTTATTTCACCAGAGCCCTTTTAAAAGACGCCGGATCATCAGATAGCATTGATTGATGGGTAGTGTAAACTTACACTACCCATCAATTTTAATTTCATTTTTCGTTTCATTTTATTTTTTGGAAGTGCTATCTGATGATCCGGCGTCCTTTAAAAGGACGCTGGTGAAAGAAATTATCATAATGGATAATGGAACCTTAAAGTGGTCTGTTTTTCTTTTAATTATATATATATATATATATATATATCTGTGTGTGCATATTGACCACTAATATTCAATATATATATATATATATATATATATATATATATATATGTAAGCAAATGTAAATGGATATAGATTCGACAGAATGAAGAAAAATTGTGAAAAAAACAAACAAAAATCCTTAAATGCAATTATGTTGTTTAAAATGAATGAAATGTCGACGTCTGACGTTTCGGTTTAATAAACCTTTTTCAAGACAATATTCATTAAAATACAATTCAGTTCAATTTATCTATCTATCTATCTATCTATCTATCTATCTATCTATCTACCAAGCCTTTCCTAATTACCTGTCTGTCTCAGGCATTGTCATAATTTAAAAGCATATCCATGAATTTATAAGTGTCCATCTTAGCCTATCTATCTATCTATCTATCTATCTATCTATCTATCTATCTCAGTATGTTTATGTCTATCTATCTATCTAATTCTGTTCATATCTATCTTTCTATCTAATTATCTATCCATCCATCCATCTATCTATGATAGATAGATAGATAGATAGATAGATAGATAGATAGATAATGAACAGACTGTGGTACATCGAAAGGAAAAGATAGATAGATAGATAGATAGATAGATAGATAGATAGATAGATAGATAGTGAGAGAGAGACAGCTGTGGACATTCTTGTGTCTAAATGTACCTGCAAAGTTGAACGCTCTATAATAATTGCATTGTCTTCAAAATTATCTAGATGATAAGAAATAGATGTACAGTGAGTTGTTTTCGGTCACATAACCGAAGATGTATTCACGCCTGTAGCTTGGCGTCTATATTCTATGGTCGGATTTTATGGGATCGGAATAAGTGGAGTTACTACGCAACCGCAGTTAAATTGATCCGCCCTAGAATATAGTGCCATCAGCTCTCCAAGCGTAACCGAGCGATAAAGCTTTCGACACACTCTGTCAAACAAGTCATTCGTGAAATATCCATCATATTTTGCCGACTACTAGCAAAAAGTGTATTAAACATCAATTCCCCCCCCCCAAAGTAGATACTTGACTGAAACGCTGATGAAAATAGTACGAGATATACCATTTGCAAAGGAACGGATGTCCGAGACATATCTAATGTTATGGCGGACACTTTGACGCGGTGTAACGATTAGCAAACTTGTCTCGCTCGGTCAACTAGAACTGAGTAGTGAGTTCGATCATCATTGGGTGCACCAATACATTTGGCACTATGCCATATCTAAGCTGGGGTGCAGAATTAATTTAAACTCGGAATTAATTTCAACTCGGAAGTAAAATCAACTCGGAATTAATTTCAACTTGGAACTAATTTCAACTCGGAATTAATTTCAACTCGGAATTAATCTCAAGTCGGAATTAATTTCAACTCAGAATTAATTTCAACTCGGAATTAATTTCAACTCGGAATTATTTTCAACTCTGAACTAATTTCAACTCGGAATTATTTTCAACTCAGAACTAATTTCAACTCGGAATTAATTTCAACTCGGGACTAATTTCAACTTGGAACTAATTTCAACACGGAACATAGGAGAAAGCCTGGTATCTTGTTTTGAAACTGTTTAATTTTATCTACATTGTAATTTGTAATACAGTTCTGTATTTACGAACGTGAAATCTGTGAAATCCTCAGTATACAGATTTAAATTTCAATAAATCTGTGAGGTTTTCAAACGAAATTAAAATATAATTTATTGATTTTCTTAAATTTTGATCAATAACGACTTCTTTTGGATGAGAGTTTTTTTGATAGAAAAAAAGCAGCTAAGCAATCAATCTGTTGTTCTTGCTACAAAGAACATTGCATTTTTATCGCATCAGATTTAAATGAATAAAAGTAAATAAAATGAACCACTTTATACATTTGCAATAAAAACGAATGAAAATTGCCGAAAACATGAATTCGGAATTATATTATCTACCAAGAATTTGTAATCCTAAATTAAAAAATGAACATCAACTCATTGCATTTTGTTTTGAAATTCACGGAAATTGATAAGTTTGACTTTAAATCGAATTGAAATTAGTTCCGTGTTGAAATTATTTCCGAGTTGAAATTAGTTCCGAAGTGAAATTAATTCGAGGTGAAATTAGTTCCGATTTGAAATTAATTCCGAGTTGAAATTAGTTCCGAAGTTAAATTAATTGCAAGGTGAAATTAGTTCCGAAGTGAAATTATTTCCGAGTTGAAATTAGTTCCGAAATGAAATTAATTGCGAGGTGAAATTAGTTCCTATTTGAAATTAATTCCGAGTTGAAATTAGTTACGAAGTGAAATTATTTGCGAGGTGAAATTAGTTACGATTTGAAATTAATTCCGAGTTGAAATTAGTTCTGTCACTCACTAAACTGCGATTAGAAAATGACCATATTGGGGTATTTCGACAAGGTGTAATTATTAGCACGTTTGTCTCGTTAGGTCAATAGTGAGTTCGATCTTGACCGGGTGCAGGCTTGCTCGTACTTTCTTGTGTATAATACGAGTGATTTTGAATGAAAATTAAAGGCAAAAAGAGTGGGGTGCGTATTATAGATGGGGTCATGTTTTCATAAATTTTTATTCGTTTAAAAGAAACGTCTTAATTGAAACAGATTGTAAATATCCCCAGTTAACACAAGAGATAAGACACAAATTAAGCAGGTTTTGAAAACAGTTCTTTACAAAAGGTATTTGCTATGTCAGCAATGTAACTAGAGTACTTGGAAAAAAGATTTATTCTTCCATTTTCGTTTTTCCCGTTAAGGATAACAACACCGATATTTCACGGACGTAACGGAATAGCTGAATGGAAAAAGGATGACAAGTATGCTAAGTTCTCCGAGAGTTTTATAATACTACGTCGGAGATAAAATTAGATATATACACGTGCCCCACGCAGAGAAATTATAACATATATGCAACAACAATCAGTGTGTAAGAAATGGGAATTTTACTTGTAATATTTCCCGAAGTGAACACTGGAGTTACGGCGGTTTCTATACGAACTTGTTTAGTCCATTTGGTTTTTCCTGTAAAACCTAGCGCTGAGGGCTTAGGACGGCATTCGTCTCTAGGCTCAACATCTCAACTGCTCTTCGTCATTCTAACTCCTGGTGTGATTTACCGGCCGTCTCGTGACCCTCGTGACTATCTTAACGAAAGGGAGATAATCGACATTTGTAACCCAATAGCAATATTTGTTTTCTGGGAATCAGTTTAATTGAACGTCTTTTGAATCAGTTTTGCTCTCAATATAAAGTTTCTTTGTCTAGATGTTTGAGATGAAGTATGGTAAATATTTACATTTTTCGGACAGTTGTCCACATCTTTATTGTCATATTCACGACATTTCGGCCGTTGTACACTCCGACCTTCTTCAGGTGATATACGTTTTAATTTCAAACCGAACCTTTTATTTCGTCCTCCGGGGTATAATGTTGTAGTTCCTTTTCATGAAAATAAGGGACGGGCTGTAGTTAAAATTGACAAGTTATTCGAACCACTGCACATCTTTCTGAAATTGACAAATTGCTCGAACGATATTCAATCACACTGGCTACACGTCTTCCCCTCTAAGCAACCTATAACTCTCTTCATATATGTTTACAATCTTACCCACCCCACTAATAAGAATAGACCGGCATGAAATTTTTACACCGATCAAAATTTTAAATTTACGTTTATTTTCATATAAAGTTTCGCACAGCGAGGAATCAGACAGAGATCGGATTTTTGCTAATAATATGATCTCCACCAGAAAATACACCGTCTACGAAAACATCTGTAGGTGAGTAATACACATCCCTCTGTTTATTTCTCACTCCGTTGATGAAAGACACAGGCGTGTCCGAAAATTTCGGACTTAAAACCTTTCTATCCGTGCTTCATTTCTAGCATATGGTTAATAATTCATATTTAATAAAGGTTTTTCGTACTGATTATATTGTTCTTGTCTTATTAACTAACCTATCTATTTTACATATATATATATATATATATATATATATATATATATATATATATGTATGTGTGTGTGTGTGTATGTGTGTGTGTGTGTGTGTCTTTGAACAAGGATTTTTTAAAACACTTTTTAAATGGTAACGATTGGCACAATTCTGACGAAACGAGGGATAACTTTCGCAAGAAGAAAAGATATATCGAATGACGATGGCAACTTTGGAATACGATTAAAAAAAAAGCTGAGTTCGAATTATTATTCTCTCAATAAAATCTACATGAATCTTTCTCTCCTAACAAGTTTTCATTGTGTGAAACTAGATTAGTTGAATTATACACTATTTACATTATTCGGACTATATTTATTACAACGCCATATTTATAACAACGTTTCGGCCATTGTACGCTCCGGCCTTCTTCAGGTGGTTGGAATGTCGAACTGAACTCTTTATATCACTCGCTGACCCTTTATTTCAGTTGTCTTCTGTTAATTCACCTCCCCAAGTTCTCCACTCCCTTAACCAGTTATTGAACTCACAACGCTTTGGGTCCTGCCACTGGGTCTAACCAACCAATAGTGTACATAATACCTCATCTCAGAAATATAGACAGATACTATTTACATTATTCATCTTTCGGCCGTTGGACGCTCTTCACGTGCCATGTTTATTGGTTGCCTGTTATCAGTTATCTTCTCTTAATTTTCCTCCAAAATTTATCCACTGCCTTAGGCGGGTATTGAACTTGCACTCACATTCTTTGGGTCTTGTCACTGGATCCAACTAACGCCTTTATCCACTGTGCCATATGTCCGTGAGTGTGAATTTCTGGGTATTATAAACCAAATGTCTTCATCAATCATTTTTTACCAGTGCTCATATTGCTATTTTTGCTGTTATCATTGTATGTTTTTTTTTGTTTTTTTTTGTTTTGTTTATTTTTTACCAGAGCTCATATTGCAAACGAAATAAGGGTTCAGTTCAACATTCCAACCAGCTAAAGAAGGCCGGAGTGTACAACGGCCGAAACGTTGTAATAAATGTGGCAACAAAGATGAGGACAATATTCCGAATAATGTAAATAATGTACATAATACCTCATCTCAGAAATATAGACAGATACTGAAAGGCCGAAACGTTGTAATAAATATGGCGACAAAGATGAGGACAATAGTCTGAATAATGTAAATAATGTACATAATACCTCATCTCAGAAATATAGACAGATACTGAAAGGCCGAAACGTTGTAATAAATATGGCAACAAAGATGAGGACAATAGTCTGAATAATGTAAATAATGTATAATACCTCATCTCAGAAATATAGACGGATACTGAAAGGCCGAAACGTTGTAATAAATATGGCGACAAAGATGAGGACAATAGTCTGAATAATGTAAATAATGTACATAATACCTCATCTCAGAAATATAGACAGATACTGAAAGGCCGAAACGTTGTAATAAATATGGCAACAAAGATGAGGACAATAGTACACTAGTTGAATTATTAAGTGAATATTCATTGCTCCGTGCAGATCTTGATTTTCTTGCCTGGCCAAGCGATCACTTCCAGACTATTAAATTTTTAACGTTTAAAAGTGATATTTACGTCACTAAGCCGGATAAAGGTTCTGGGGTGGTAATTTTAAATAATCACGTTTATATTGATAAAATGGAAGCAACATTTACTGGTCTGAATATCGGCGAAATTATATAATTTATCATCCGAAGAAATAAATTATTACATCGCATGATATACGAAATACTAAATAAAAGTACCTTGTCTGTCGTATTCAATAAAATGTGCATATATATATATATATATATATATATATATATATATATATATATATATATATATATGTATGTTTTTTAAAAAAAACAGACCACTTTAAGGTTCCATTATAATAATTTATTTCACCAGAGTCCTTTTAAAGGACTCCAGATCATCAGATAGCACTTCCAAAAATGAAACGAAAAATGAAATTAAAATTGATTGGTAGTGTAAGTATTTGTAATTTAACAGAGAGTGTAAGAGGGGTAGTTAAAGAGACATGGTAGAGTATAGGGAGGGATTAATTTCATATCTCTCTCAAGCATAAAATATTAGCTCTGGATTTACATTGAGCATTCAGGATTTCATCCTCCTTGGGGTTACCCAGACGGATTACCAAGTTTTTCATAACATATATATACATTATTGATATTTTTATTAAAAATATCATTAAAATATTATGCTTTACGTTTGTATTGAGTACTCTTTTAAAAATTAAATTTCTGAGAACTGTAGATTCTAAATGTTTGTTCTTTCTATTCTTTTGTATATATTATATATATATATATATATATATATATATATATATATATATATACAATAACTGATCTCAGAAATCTAGACAGATCCTTAATATGACAATACAGTTGAGGACAACAGTTTCAACGATGTAAATAGTGTAAATAGTTACAATACCTTATCTCAGAAATATAGAGAGATCCTGAAGAAGGCCGGAGCGTACAAAGACTGAAACGTCGTCAATATGACAATAAAGATGAGGACAACAAACCGAAAAATGTAAATAGTGTAAATAGTAACAATACCTCATCTCAGTAATATAGAGAGATCCTGAAGAAGGCCGGAGCGTACAACGACTGAAATGTCGTCAATATGACAATAAAGATGAGGACAAGGACCCGAACAATGTAAATAGTGTAAATAGTAACAATACCTCATCTCAGTAATATAGATTGATCCTGAAGAAGACGGGAGCGTACAACGACTGAAACGTCGTCAATATGACAATAAAGATGCGGACAACAACCCAAACATTGTAAATAGTGTAAATAGTAAAAATACCTCATCTCAGATATATAGACAAATATTTGGCATAAGACTGAGATTTGAGCTGAAATTTAAATCCAAAAAATAGAAATTAAATTTAGTTTTCCGCACAGCTATCTCCAGAATTTAGGACTGGTGCTGGAAAATTTCTGATTGCATGAGAAATGTTTAACCAAAGAGATAGAGATAGAAATTATCACGGGTCAGGAGCACTGAACACGTAGGACGAAATTCACGATCAAAACCATTCCTATTCATCATTGCTTAGCTGCTCGAAAGCTGTGAGGTGAAGGGCATTGTGGGTAATTGATTGGTCGCTAGCCGCGTTTCTCTGAGGACAAATGGTTCTTCGGGGATTACCCGGTTTTGTATAAATCTTGTTGCAGCTGGCGATTGTACACGCAGAAGGATAAAGGAAAGACGGGTGGGCGGTGGATGGGGGTCGATGTTGATAAAGTAGTTAGACGATAGTTTTGCAGCAAGAGATTTTCGAAATAGACAGAAACAAGAAAACAATCAATGACATACAAAAAGAGAATATTGAGAGGGTAACAAAGACAATGAAGGACCACCATATATATATATATATATATATATATATATATATATAGGGAGAGAGAGAGAGAGAAAGTAGACATGGCCGGTGGATGTAGACTTTAATGTCCACTTTTATATTTACATACGTCCAATCCTTGATATTGAGCACTTTAACAAATAAATATAGCATACTTTAAAACTGTATTTTATAATATATATAGGGTGTTTCATTAAAACGGATCAAAGTCAACAGTAAATAAATCAGTGTTATTGGTGAAAATTTATTAATTTCTCTTTGGATCATGTTATTTAAGTCATGGCAATTATGCGTGAAAAATACTATCGCCCAATGTCCGTCAAGGTTTCGTCGGCACACTTCCACTCGATGGTCAAAGTTTTTGATGACGTCTCTGCATAGTTGCTCCTCAATCTCACCAATATATATTATCTCATCCTTCAGCTGTTGAATTGTTGTTGGTTTGTTGGCATAGACCTTACTTTTGAGATGACCCCAAAGAAAGAAATCTAAAGGCGTCAAGTAGCACGATCTTGATGGCCAATTGACTTTGCTGTTTCAAGAGATGATGCAACCTGGGAACTTCTCATTGCATTTTTGTTTGAACGTCAATTTTCGTTATAGGCTCCGATAACTTTAACACGTTTGATTATTAAACTTTCCATGGTTAAAATTGCCACAAAGACTTAAGTTGTTCAATGTGAAAGAAAAAGAAAAAAATCTGTTATGGTAAATTACCCACGCACGCATATGCTCTCGCAGTTATAAATAGGAGCAAATACTGCCTTTTGCAGAGGGAAGTTTCAAGCAGTCAGCTCTGACAGTCAGACCGAGCATTCTTGCTGTAACAGTCTCGTTTGTATGTTTGCATTACTGTTTCTGTTAATATATTTGTTTAACTCAATTCCATTCTTTATGTCTATTTCTGGCCCTAACAAGACTAGAACAGATAGATAGATAGATAGATAGATAGATAGATAGATAGATAGATAGATATGAACATAGATAGATAGATATGAAATAAGATAGATTGATAGATATGAACCAAGATAGATAGATAGATAGATAGATAGATAGATAGATAGATAGATAGATAGATAGATAGTGTTAGGAACTTACCCATAATAATAATGGACTATTCTGACATTATAAATAGATAGATAGATAGATAGATCTCAAGAGGTAGATGATAAGAGATTAGATAGATATGAAATAAGACGAGGAGAGATAATTGAGAGATATATTGTAAGGACAGACTGGAATAGTGATACTTAGTCGAGACAATATAGTTCCTCTAACCAAATCTGATAGATAGATAGATAGATACTTCTACTTCTTTGATACAGATTACATTTAGATAGATAGATAGATAGATGATAGATATGAACGTGATTGATATAGATAGATAGATAGATAGATAGATAGATATATCTTTGTATTAGATAGATAGATAGATAGATAGATGAGATAGATATGAACGGATTGATACAGATATAGATCGTAGATTATAGATCTTTCATTGGTTCTAACCTTGGAGCATAGATAGATAGATACCGTTGATAGTGAACTTAATAATAATGGACCATAATTATAGATATGAAATAGAGATTGTAAGACAAGATAGATAGATAATAGGGATACTTGATAACCAAATCTGATAGTCATTAACAGACTAAGATTCCATACCTGTAGATAGATAGATAGATAGATAGATAGATATATGAATGTGAACGGACTGATAGATAGATAGATAGATAGATAGATAGATAGATAGATAGATAGATATGAACGGACTGATAGATAGATAGATAGATAGATAGATAGATAGATAGATAGATAGATATGAACGGGACTGATAGATTAGATTTAGATAGATAGATAGATATAGATGATTTGTTTAGCATCTCTTTTGTGTCTTTATTTGTGGCTCAAACTTAATTCACATTTAAAATCGGTCCAAGTTATTGGAATGATATATATATATATATATATATATATATATATATATATATATATATATATATATATATATTATGAAATGGATTAATTATGACACTCATTTAATATATTTTCTCTTTATACGTTATTTTAATTTCTTTAAGTAACCTTCACGGCTATGACACACCATGCAACTTGCATAGTTTCAATCCATCCACATCCTCTTTGTATTACATCGGCAAGAAGTAAGTTCCACCCAAACAGCTTCATCCCACAAACCACTACCCTATGGAACAGACTCCCAAGAGGATGTTTCCATGATCACTACAATATTAACCTTTTCAAATCTACAGTTAACCGTTTTCTTCCCCACCTATCAATATAAAACTAACCCGTAAGGTAACGTTCTAACTCGAGGGACTCTCGAGCCTTGTACAACGTGAACCTTACTATAAAAAAAAGATATTGTCGAGAACTTTTCGCATCAAGATTACTCGAAGAATCATAACATTTGCATTTTCTTTCTAAGATAATACTTAATAAAAATGCTTAATTTACTTACATTGTTCGGACTCTTGACCACATCTTTATTGTCATATTCACGACGTTTCGGCTGTTCTACGCCCCGGCCTTCTTCAGGTGACATACTCTGAAATTTCGAACCGAACCTTTCATTTCGGGATAGATTGTTCTAGTTCCACGTGCCATGCCTTTTTCTGGATATATCAGTTTTCATTTATTTCCCTTCAGTTACTCAACTCTTCAAGTTTTTGTGGCCAGATGAACTCACAACTCTTTAGGCCAAGTCACTGGATTAATTCAAACACCATATTGTATTCATGAAAATGCTTAGCCGGCTCAGCGGATTTTGTCTGGCCTAGTGTATACCTCATCTCAGAAATATAGAGAGATCCTGAAAAAGGCCGGAGCGTACGACGGCCCAAACGTCGTGATTATGACAATAAAGATGTAAATTGTGTAAATATTTGCAATACCTCGTCTGAGAAATATAAACAAATCCTGAAGAAGACCGAAGCGTACGACGGCCGAAACGTCGTGAATATGACAATAAAGATGAAATTGTGTAAATATTTGCAATACTTCATCTGAGAAATATAAACAAATCCTGAAGAAGACCGAAGCGTACGACGGCCGAAACGTCGTGAATATGACAATAAAGATGAAATTGTGTAAATATTTGCAATAGCTCATCTGAGAAATATAAACAGATCCTGAAGAAGACCGGAGCGTACGACGGCCGAAACGTCGTGAATATGACAAAAAGATGCAAATTGTGTAAATATTTGCAATAACTCATCTGAAAAATATGGACATATCCTGAAGAAGGCTGAAGCATACGACGGCCGAAACGTCGTGAATATGACAATAAAGATGCAAATTGTGTAAATATTTGCAATACTTCATCTGAGAAATATGGACTTATCCTGAAGAAGGCCGAAGTGCACGACGGCCGAAACGTCGTGAATATTTCAATAAAGATGTATATTGTGTAAATATTTGCAATACATCATGTCAGAAATATAGACAGATCCTGAAGAAGACCGAAGCGTACGACGGCCGAAACGTCGTTAATATTTCAATAAAGATAAGGACAATAGTAGGAACAATGTAAATTGTGTAAATATTAGGTTGGTGCAAAAATAATGACGTAATAATGTCGTTTTTTTACGTATTTTTTAACGTCAAAAACGACATTCTTACGTCATTATTTTTGCACCAACCTAATAGTTACAATACTTCATCTCAGAAATATAGACAGATGTTTACATTACACCATGTTCATTATTCGGACTGTTGTCCTCATCTTTATTAAAATATTCACGACGTTTCGTCCATTGTACAATTCAGCCTTCTTCAGGTGATAATTATTGGAATTTCGAACTGAAATGTTATTTAATCGACGGGGTAAATCCGGGTCCGGAATGAAAGGTTCGAAATTCCAAGGAATATTATCTGAAGAAGACTAGAGTGTACAACGACCGAAACGTCATAGATATGATGATAAAAATATGGAGAAATAGTGTAAATAATTAAAATACCCTATATCACATATATAGACATATCTTAAACTGATATTTATTTATTTTTCTGTTTATTAAAATTTAACATTTAATGAGATATCTTTGCTTGTGTGTTTTTTTTAGCCTACCTTCTTTCTTAGGTCGAATTTTGAACAGGCTTGCGCTAGGAAGTTTTTGTCCCCTGAGTCGATCCTCCAGCTATACAAATCCACAATTCGCCCTTGCATGGAGTATTGCTGCTATATATGGTCTGGCACCCCTTCTGTTTGCCTCGGGGTTCTTGATAGGCTCCAGAGGCGGATATGCAATATGGTTGGCCCTGCCCTGGCGTCTCGTCTACAGTCACTTTCGCACAGACGCGCCGTCGCCTCCCTCTGTCTGTTCTATAAATACTTTCATGGAAATTGCTCCGAGGCGCTGCATTCGCTGGTTCCCAGACGTCATGAGTTCCAGCGCCCTACGAGGCTGGCATCCCGCTCTCACCCTTTCACTGTCGAAACTATTAAATGTAGCCGTCTCTTCTACTCTAATAGCTTCATGTCTCGCACCTCTCGCCTGTGGAATTCCCTTCCCTTCTCCTGTTTCCCTGTGAGCTATAATCTCCAGCTATTCAAATGTAATGTCAATCGACATCTCCAGTTGCCTTAATCTATCCACTACCCTCATCCTTTCTTCTATCACTCCTATCTGATCTTGCTATTTCCTGTAACCCCTTGCATCCTAGTGACTTCCCGCCTTGCTTGGGGTGAAACGCTTAAAAAAAAAAATCTTTTTTCCCAGGATTCTAGCCGTGATCGATTTTTTGACTTTAATATTGTTTATTGCTGAAAAACTAGCTTCTCATAAAAATGTCGATGAGACGAGCAGAAAAACAAAGAAATACCTCCCATATATTAAAGGTTAACAAAAAGACCAAGGTACTTACAATTAAAACATTTATTTCACTCTTGTTTAAACACAGAGCTAGTTTGTATTCATTTCGTTTTTACAAACGAGATCCCCCGAATGGTGGACTCTATTTGTAGACAATTTCTAAAGTTTGCCATCACCCTGAATTTCGAGCGCTTCGCGGTCGTCTGGTTGGCTTCTTTTTTTTTTTTGGCCTCAAATTTTCAACGCATCGCAGTATCGATTTTCTGTCCACAACAACAGCATTCTGACGCAACACGAAATGAATATGAAAAGCTTTTTGTTTCGCAATTACATATTTAATAGTCTTAAAAAATCCTTTCTAAAGCAAACACGCTGTATCCACCTATTAAAGTTATGATGGTAATTGATGGTATCCATAACATGGTAAGACATTAGCTAGACGAAAACACCATTGCCATTTGCCTAAGTTTAAAAGAATCACAAAAGTGACAGTTTAAAATGTGAATGGTATTTCAGCTATACGTCGTATTTCTATTGCTTTTTTTTATAATAAAAGTTGTATCATTAAGACAAAACAAAGTCAGAAGTAAAAAAAAATCAGTATTGTTGAACATTTACTCATTTCTATATTGGATCAAGTTATTTAAATCATGGTAATTATGTGTGAAAAATAATATCGCCCGAATGTCCGCCAAGGCTTCGGCAGCACACATCCACTCAATGGTCAAAATTTTTGATGACCTCTCTGCATAATTGCTCCTCGATCTCACCAATATACCTTATTATCTCATCCTTCAGCTGTTGAATTGTTGTTGGCTTGTTGGCATAAATCTTACTTTTGAGATGACCCCCAAAGGAAGAAATCTAAAGGCTTCAAGTTGCACGATCTTGATGGCCAATTGACTTCGCTGTTTCGAGAGATGATGCGATCTGGAAACTTTTAATTGCATTTCTGTTTGAACGTCCATTTTCGTAATAGGCTTTGATAACTTTAACACGTTGTTTGATTGCTAACCTTTCCATGGTTGAAATTGCCAACGACTTAAGTTGTTAAATGTGTAAGAAAAAGAAAAAATCATTAGACGCTTAAACTTAATTCACATTCAAACTTAATTCACATATATATATATATGGATTAGTGGTAGAATCTCCGACTGACGCCAATTCAGTTGGGATTCGATTCTACCTAGAGGCAACCGGACGTCTAGCCACACTGATGAGCTGTGATAGGAGCGAAACAGTCCGTCTATGAATGACAATATATATGCTCCTGAAAAATCTATTTCGGTTGAGCTCTCTGGGGAGGAAGTGTGTGTTTGTAAACAGTGACTATTACGGCTAATAATGCAAGACTCTTCGGTAAATCGAATTGAGTTCTCTCAGTCACTGTGTGTTTATCTAAAAATAAATATGCTTAAATTCACCTTCATCCCTGCCGTGCGCCAACGGATTAGTGGTTGATTCTCCGACTGACGCCAATTCAGTCGGGTTTCGATCCTATCTAAAGGCAACCGGACGTCTAGCTACACTGATTTGATACAGCGAAACAGTCTGTCTGTGGTTGACTCTATATATATATATATATATATATATATACTCGACTCTCCCGTAGAATTCGACGTATGAAGGTCAAGGTCAGTTCACAGGAAACCGACAGCAGAACATGAGATTTGATTATAGTGGTGAAGTTTTCGTGCAGGACCATCCACACTTTTTGAAGGGCCGAATACAGAGACCTGGTGCACTACGTGCCACAAGGTCCCCAAACGACCCGTTTTGAATTCAGAGCTGTCCTTCTCCTAGACCAGTTGCCATCCAAGGCTATGGAACCCAGTCTGTACTGCTATTTACCCATAGCTGGAAGGAGAAGTTCAAGGAGATCAGTTCACAGGAAAGGGTATTAGCACGTAAGTAAAAATAATGGATTTGACTGGAATTCGAACGCGGCTCTCCGATTCCTCAATACAAGCCGCTATCCATATCAATCTATGTATTAATTATTAGGAGGATTTGATAGTTATATTTTAATTAATTCATCGAGTCTGATAGAAACCTCGTTTCTCTATGGGATCATGTCCCTATACTTGGGACTCATCAGCAGTGCGCATCCACTACCGAGATTTGAAACCCTGACAGTTAGGTTGCCAAGCAAACATCATACCAACTGCTCTAATGGGCCTCGGTGACGAAGAGACTGCAAATCAGACTCAATATAGCGCTGCTCGCTCACATATTCCATGGTGGATCCATTCCGCGTTCTCTGTAACCATAGGACTGTGCCCCCTGGAGCCACGACTACTCTCACCAAGTCGCTCACTCTAGAAGCCGGTTCAAGCGATGATATACACAGATAGTAATTATTAGGAGGATTTGATAATTATATTTTAATTAATTCATCAGTTTCTATCAGACTCGATGAATTAATTAAAATATTAGGTTGGTGCCAAAAATAATGACGTAATAATGTCGTTTTTTGACGTTAAAAAATACATCAAAAACGACATTATTACGTAATTATTTTTGCACCAACCTAATATAATTATCAAATCCTCCTAATCATTACTATCTATCTATCTATCTATCTATCTATCTATCTATCTATATATATATATATATATATATATAATTAAATTATTTTGGAAAGAAGTCCAAAGCACTTATTGAATTTTAAACATTTTTGCGGCACACCTACGATCGTCTCAATGCATACCATTTGAAGATTTCTCTAGAGAAAGAACATCACGAATTTATCGGGCTACCAGTTTTTCGGCCTAGAAATTTTGCCACAGGACTTCAACTTATACACAACAGAAACACGGTACAGGCCAACGCTTCTCGCCTCTCCGCCTTCAGCCTCTTTAGACAGCCAGTTTAACGCCCCACGATCTACCTTGTTACCGGATCAAAACAGGCATCCAATTCTTCAAAATAACCGCATACATTTTGATGTATATTTTGCAGTTATAATTTACGGTGCGTCTTGGGAATACTTTTCACGCTAATTTACAACTAGGGTTTCGCTAATCAGCATAGAAATGTCAAGCGAGGTTTATTATTTCCTTTTGTCTAGACAAACACAACGGACGCAAAGTTTACTCTGCCCAACCTAAAAGACCCGTGGGTGTCCGATAATGTGGCTAGCCGCTTTATCTAATTCTAATCGTTAAACAATTACGTAAATTTTAAGAAAGTTGCCGGCTGATTGCCTCACATCCGTCCCGTTTAAAACAAAGAACAGTGGAGCCTTTCTGTCTTGCATTCTTTTCCTGTGTTCCATATCACTCCAGCATGTTGGTGATTTCCACAATTTATTGTCCTTTGTAGCTCTTAGTAAATTTGATCTTTTTGTTATATATCTCTCAAACCCGGTTCTGCCAGGAATTTATACAAGCCGGTAGGCGTAAGATGTTTTATACAATTTATACAAGCTGGTAGGCGATAAGATGTTTTCCTCCGTCCCGCTTACCTTCAATATGACCTATGAGTGTCAAATTTTCCAACCCTGCTTTCTTCATGATTCGTTCTAGGAATTTCTGCTCTCTCTTTCTGATATTAAATATAAGTATCTTTTTCTGTCTATATTTCCGAGATGAGGTATTATGTACATTATTTACATTATTCGGACAATTGTCCTCATCTTTGTCGCCATATTTATTACAACTTTTCGGCCGTTGTACGCTCCGGCCTTCTTTAGGTGGTTGGAATGTCAAACTGAACACTTTATGTCGCTCACTGGGGTAGCCTGTTCTAGTTCCACGTGCCATGTTTAATGGATGTCAGTTATCAGATATCTCCTGTTAATTTTCCCTCTGAAAGTTCTCCACTGCCTTAACCGGGTAATGAACTCACAAATGTCTTTGGGTGCTGTCACTGAGACACAAACAAATGGTAGTCACAGTGTATAAAGGCGATGGTTAGATCTTTCTGCAAGTTTTTCGATTCACATTCCTCTCCATAAACTGAGAGAATGTTTCTAGCTGCATCGGCTGCTGAGTTTCCAAGCCACTTCTTGAACTCATAAAGCATTATGTGCCTCAAATGATTCTTTTGGTACTTCCATGTTAGGCACCCATTTTCCAGGGTTTTAATCAAACAAAATTTAATTTTATTGTTCTCTGAAATAAAATTTGATCAGTTTAAATGCATCTAAACATAAAAATAATGCTCTGCTCCATTAGACATTATAAAATACTCTTTAAATTTCGTTCATTTTAGCAAAAAGTTAAAATTCGAACAGAACGTATGGGATGACCTGATAGATAATTTGTGTCCAGAGAAGAAGAACACAGAAAAAAATAAAAAAAATTAACCACTGTTTCTCGTCAATCGTTTTTAATGAAACTGTTATAAAAGAAGGATTGCTACCCTAAATACACAATACGGAAAACACAACTATACTTAAACATGAAAACAATAAACAAAAACTAAAAATTCTTGAAGCTATATACATAAAACAGTTGAAACCTAACCTGAACAAAATAAACTATGAAATCTCCACAAATATTCTTAAATGCCTTTAATTGGTAACAGAAGCCATTGGTTTATGCCAACGGCATCCCATACTTAATACTTCTCGATTTCACTCTCGTTTTGTCATGTGTGACGTCACGAGCTGCGATGCGATTTCCACTTCCGCGTCTTGTATACACGAGTTTGTTGTTGCTTTGAAATTTTTCATGCAACAAAAACAGACTATCATTATTGTTTTGTCTGTGTATTGTTTGATATATTGAAATGTAATTGTCATCTTTGATAATGGCTTATGTAAGTCGAAAGCTTAGATTGGATTTAAACATGTATCAATATAGTGATTTCATTTCGTTTTTCAATGATAATGTTATTAAGCTTATCAGACAATATAAAAGGAACTTTCTTTAAATAAAAACACAAAACTTGTCTATATTATTTAATGAAACATGCATCAATGAAAAATTGCTGCCTAAATATACATAATATATATATATATATATATATATATATATATATATATATATATATATATATATATCAAAGGCCAAACGCTTCGAATTTGGCTCCATAAAGTAAAAATTTACGCATGGCCAGTTGTATATTGCATGCTCATGAGTAAGAAATCCTAAGAATTTATTCTTCGCTGTTAAATAGGAAAAAGAAAGAAAGTAAATGTTCTTAAAAATATTGTTTATCGTGAAGTCCTATAAAAATGGAATTAAATTAGCGAATTATTAAACCATGAAGTAGGGTTTATGTCAAAGTATTTTCCAAACAAATCATTCAGTTATATGTCATGTGTGATACACGCGTAGGCGATCGTGTATCTTTCGATACCTGACCTACGGTTGCCATTTCTTTCTGCGATGCACCAGTTACCATCCAAGGCTATAGAACCCAGTCTGTTCTTCTATTTAGAAGAACAGACTGGGTTCTATAGCTTTGGATGGTAACACATAGCTGAGGGGATAAGAAATGTATTCATACATTTCCCAATGAAATATAAGTGAATGTAGTTGGATTCGACTAGAAATCGAACTCGGCTCTATGATTCCTCAATGCCAGCCGCTATCTATTAATCCAGCGTGCCTCCTCCTTTCATAGATTGGCTTACGAAATTGAACGAAACATACACATTGTAAAACTCGACAAGAGATGTTAGCGATTATTTCAATAATACTAAATACTGTAAGGATTTTAACTGACATTTAGCGTGTTCCAAAAAAATTCTAGTTAGAAAAAAATTACATGAATAAAAAATGATAATGAACTTACCAGAATCAATGTCCCAAGATTCATGCCGCAGTCTGTGTCTACTGAACTTGCCATACAATTGAAAGACAAAACGATGCCGACCTTTTTCGTTTTAAAATATTCAGTCCATTTTTTTCTGTCGCGAAAAATGTTTCGACAATAATTACAACTTTTCTTTCTACGCATTACAAATACGCATATATTTGCATATGATAAAATGTGTTCACCAATTTCGACTAATAACGGCGAGTAACGTTCGATGTCAAAGACTATTACGTTCTAAAGATTCAATCACTTTTGATTGGCTGGGAACAAACATCCCAGAGCTTACGTTTAACTAGTCTCATTGGGTATATGCTAGCCCCCGTTCGCAAAGAACTGGCTGAATATTGCTTTTTCTTCAGACGCGTTCAAATCTCAAGGATTTTTTTTCTTTTCTTTTTTCAACCGGCTTCACCTCAAGCAAAACTGCGTATGACGATAAATTAATTGCAGCAACAAGGCCTCTGATTGGGGGGAGGTTTTGAGGAGAGTCGAATCACCTGTTAATAGCTTTAGTTCCCAGATTCACCCACACCCGGTGTGGCAGCACCTGTTAGGGTTCAAAATATGAATAATTAGTGAATGTCCAAGCAAAGCATTGTGAAAGTTTACAAACACATTTTTGTAGTAAAAATACCAGCGATTTATTATTATATAAAAACTTACCAACAATACTATTTATAGTAGAACCACCAACAACACATACTGATAGTAAAATGCTCAACAATATACTTTATATGTAGTTGAAGGCAACAATTACGTTTAAAAGATATTAAATCGGATTCATAAAATTGTGTTCAAAATATTTAGGTTCCGGAATTAAATATCTCATGATTATACGGCTAAACAAAATCAACCAACCGAAGAAAAGGCGATAAAGCCACTAAGACGCAAGACGGGTTACTGGATGTGGAAGAATTAGAAAGAGCGACATTAATAATGAGCATAAAAGGAAAAAAGAGTCCTCCACAGGGACAGTAGATGACGATTGACATTGCATTTACATTTTTTGCAGATTGAAGTTGGCTGGAAAACATGGAACCGGGAGGAAGTTATACAAACAAGGCAGTAAAGCCACTAAGACGCAAGGGCGTTATTGGGTGCGGAAGAGTTAGGAAGAGAAACGTTAATAACAAACGGGAAGAGAAAAGAGTCATCAGAAGGCCAGTAGCGATTGAAATTGCATTTAACGTTTTGCAGATTAAAGTTGGCTGGGAAGCATAGAGCCGGAAGCGAGTTCCACAAGTGAGAAGTGCGAGAAAAACTGTTAGCTTAGAACTTACAGCTACGTCTTGCTAGCTCAACAGGAAATTGAGGAGATCTCGACGCCAGTGTAGTACTGTGCTTAAATTGAAAAACTCCATAGTACCATAGTGAAGAGCTCATCCGAACAATTGCCATGAAAGTATTTATAGAAAAGACACAGAGAGGCAACCTTACGGCGGTGGGAAATGACTGAAGATGAGCTGCCAGATCAGGACTGATAATATTGCTGACTCTTCTTCGGAGTTTATCAAGGAACTCAAGGGCAATAACAGGAGCATCAAACCATATTTGACAGGTATATTTTAAGCATGGAAGAATGGTAGACTTTTAGATGTATATGATAGTTTATAGCGAAAAATACAAACGCTAGAAAATAATACTGAATTGATTATCCTATTCTTGCTTAATTCCTGACTACTGACAAGAAAAGTTTCCAAAATTCTGACAAGGGAATTGAAACAATCTGCAATACAGTCTGTCTTGACCCGGCATCTCAACACTACCCGACATGCAAATATTTTCACGTTAACAGCACGGACGAGTTTTTCCTCCTGGTGCCGACAAAAAATATCTGGTAAAAACTCAGTCGTTAGTTAGAAAAACAAGAGCATTCATAATAAGCACTGTTGTTGTCTGCTATTTCAAACAATAGTTATTCCACTATTCCTTTTAATTACAAAAATTAAAAATATATCTTACCATTCCACACATCAAGTTCTAGGACTCGGACTGGTGTTGGAAATTTGCTAATTGGAAGGAACCAACTCAAGACAAACCATTCTAATTAAATCTAATAAAACAAAATATTTTGATATATAGCTAATTCCACAATCTTTGTCGGTTCCATTCGATCAATTCGTAGCAGTGTGAAATAGCAGACCACAACAATGCTTATTATGAACGCTCTTGTTTTTCTAATTAAAGACTGAGTTTTTACCAGATACTTTTTTTTTGTCGGTACCAGGAGGAAAAACTCGTCCGTGCTGTTACCATGAAAACATTTGTAGAACATGCAGAGGGAAGCTACCTCAGGTCGAGTTGAGATGCCGGGTCAGCACATACTGTATTGCAGATTGTTTTGATTCATCTGTCAGAAGTTTGGAAACTTTTTTTTATCAGTAGTCAGGAATTAAACAAATCACAAGGCCAAATGCTTCATAAAGTTGGAATTTGGCTCTAATGAGAAATATTCACGCATGGCTTCTCAAGGGCAAGAAATCCTGAGAATTTATTCTTCGCTATTAAAAAGGCGACAGGGAAAAAAAGAAGAAAATATTGTTTAATAATATTTGTTATAAAGTCCTGTAAAATTAAATTAAACAAATTATTAAACCACGTAGTGGGTTTTCGTCAAAGTGCTTTTCCCAAACAAATCAGCTTATTCAAATTTCATCGATTATTTTGTGAAATTGAACGAAACGTAGAGTGTGTAAATCTTGACAAAATTGTTAGGATTTCAACACGCGTCAACATGCTGCAAAAAATTTGTGCATTTTTGCTAATTTTTCCTCTAAGGGTAATTCTTTTTGCTGTAAATACTGTATGAGGCACAACTCTTTTTATAATTTACCATTTGATTTTTTGGTGATGATATTGTTTTCTGTTGGGTTCCATATGTATTTTGATAGAGTAGTATTTTTTCTTTCGAATGGCATTTTGTGGTTATAATATCTTTCTTTAAAAGTTTTTTTTTTCTATGGCGCCGATGTAAATGTTTTCGTATATGTTAACATTATTATTTACAATGGCTTTTTATATTATATTATTGTTAATGCATTTATTGTTAAGCGGGCAATTTCCTGTGTTTCTGCAGTTATATTTAATAGTGTTATTTTGCTGCATATTATTATTATTGCTGTTGTAATGGTTATTAGGTTTGTTGATAATTTGGCTTAGTTATTATTTTCCCCATGATATCCATTCAGCTGTAATAATTTTGATTGTATTTTTGTTAATTATTTTATTTTATAATTAGAGAAGTGTTTGTCAATTATTTTGAAGAATATTTTCCCTATTTGTATTTCTATTGTATCGTTGTGGTTGGGATGACTGAACCAAATTATTTATTTTTCTGTTGTTTCTTTTTTAAATTATTTTTGTTTTTGTATTCTAGTTTGTTTGAAAATCCGCTGTTTCTTAAGGTTGATTCATTTTTTTATTTTCATTGAATATTATTAGGCTACTAGAAATTGTTGAAATTCTTTTATTTATAGGTATGGGTATATGTTTAAATATGTTGGGGGTAGAAGTTTTTTAGTATGGTTTGTAAGTTCTGTTGATATTGTTGAATGTTATATCTAAGAAATTTAATATTTTTTCATTTGATTTTATATCTATTATAAATCCGGGTTTTTTAAAAGTTTTTATTATTTCTTGTTGCAATTTCTTAAAATAATAAACTGTCGTCTATATGTAGACCTATGTTTTTTTTGTTAATAATATTTAATTTTCTGATTAAATATATGCCTATGAGTTTGAATACAAATACTATCATAGCTGCCCATTTTTACATCAAAGTTATCATGTCGAATTATAGGAATTATAGAACATTTCGGCTGTTTCTACACACTCTATGTTCAAAAAAGAAAGCTCTTGTGCGAACACAAGAAAAATTAAATAAAAAGCTTAACTGTATTTCCTTGTCTGTCGTTTTTAATGAAATATGTATAAATGAAGGATCGCTGCCTAAATACAATATATATATATATATATATATCTTACTTATTATAAAACGTAGATTGTGTGTGTGTGTGTGTGTGTGTGTGTGTGTGTGTGTGTGTGTGTGTGTCTGTACGTTTATATATTGGATCGGATTTCCTACATTTTTCAACCGATTTCAACAAAACTTCACAGGACTGCATAAAATTACCTTGTGGTGGTTCTGACAGCGCCAAAAATTGGAAAAATACAATTGTTTTTGCACGAAATCAATTTGAAAACACGATTCTGTCGGTAGAATGAAAGGGGGACAACTCATATCGTTTTATACTTATAAAACCACAGGTTGTGTGTGTGTGTGTGTGTGTGTGTGTGTGTGTGTGTGTGTGTGTGTGTGTGTGTGTTCATTTATATATGGGATCGGAATTCCTACATTTTTCAACCGATTTCAACAAAACTTCACTTTTTTTTGGCAGGTAGTGTTTCTTATTATCTTGCAAACTTTTTTCTTTATTTTTACATTCAGAACGCTTTAAAAATTCCATTTACAACAAATTTTTTATAATAAAATTCTATTCAATCGGTAGACTCATAACGATTGAAAACACTGTTTTTGTTTGAGTTTGGGTTTGACCAATTCGTAAAAAAAAAAAAAAAAACTAATTAAGACATGCGTGTCCGTCAACCTTAAACAATAATCTTTGTCAATTTTATTTTTCAGTCTTTATGATGGTCGATACTTGATCTATCTCTTACTGTTACATCCCCGGGTAACGCCGAGTTCTACTGCTAGTATAAAGATAAAAGGAAAGCTTTTCTTAACCAGTGCTTTTCATCTTATGAGGCAAGTATTTGAAAACAAAAGTAAAAATTGTTATTTTTTTCAACATTTTTAAATTTAAGGACATTACATCAGGTTAACTGAAAAGTTTAGAGAAATTATGGAGGCCGCTAACTGACGTAATTTAATGTTTAATAAACGAAAAGTAATAAACAGTATCAAATAGCGAAATGAAAGTTCTCTGTACGGCCACTCTTCTAGATCATTTCGTACTAATGCATCTGTGTCCCAGGCCTCCAACCTTGGTCTTACTTCGCTTTTTTAATTGTCATTAATAACCTTCTCGATGACATCATCTCTCAACTTGTTATCTACGCTGATGACAAAATAATTTACGCCTGGCACGATAAAGCCTAATCTCGCAAGCCCTCTTTACTCTGCTGTTAACTAGCTATTAATCATCTGAGACCTCGTTCTGGCTTCTGTCAACATGGCTGATACTAACCTAACATAAATTGACTCGTTGCGCTTACTCGTGTTAACATTCCCGGCTGCTATAAAGTTGAAAGACTATATCGAATCTATGAAATCCAAAGAAGAATCAGTAATATTACTGGCATTGACCTGGCATCTCAGCTTCAGTACTTTTTCCACTGTAAAGTTGATTCCCTGTGCTATTTCTATAATTGAATCATAATTGTTTGTTCATATGAGCTCTTCGCTTAGGTGCCTAGACTCATACATTTAAGCGCATTACTAGATTAGCAATTAGGTCTCGTCAATTTACAGCTAGATGTGACCATAAGTTCTATGCTAACAGGTAATCTCCTTGCACTTTAGACTTAGGAAAGTTACTTCGTATTCTAAGATTTCCAGGCAACTTTAATCTCCAAAAATGTAAATGAAATGTCAATCGATATCTATTGTCCTTAATTAATCTTCCTTTTCATCTCGCCTCTTAGTAGTGTTTCTGTTTTCTAATTCTTTCAGTAACGTCTTGTGTCTTAGTGGCTTTAGTGCCTTATATGGGGTAAATTCGTTTTTTAAAAAAAGTATTTCGTTTTTTGGGGGTTTATTTATACAATTAATACCAAAATTATTTTGCTATGTGAGAAATCTATGTAATATATTTTTTAAAATAATAGATTATGAATTTAACCGCTTTGATTTATAGTCATGTGTGTTAGCTTGGGATAGAGGTAATTATTTCATGAATGGATAAATTATATATATTTATTAAAATACAAGATCTTCTTATGTATTTATCAATAATCCCTACATTCGCTAGACAAATGTCTACTATGTAGCTTTGATTAAATAACGACTTAAACAATTATTGTATTATATAACATAGTCTTTTATATATATATATATATATATATATATATATATATATATATATATATATATATATATATATATATATATATATTAATTACTCATGTTTAATTCAGTAGTGCTTCCCTTTTCACAATGCCATTTTTCCTGCTAGTTTCCACAATGCTTTTGTTTAAACCCGCCATTAATGAGTCCCGAGGCTGCTTTCTGAGAGACGCCTTTCCATGACACCCTGTTTATTTATTCCAACGTAAGAATTTCTAAAGAATTATTTGCTTTTTTTCTCGTCTCGTCTTACTTTATCCCTTACTTTTTTTCTTTTCTTTTTTCTTTTCTTTTTTTTTTTTTTTTTTTGCTTTCCTTTTTTTAGCTTTCGTGTTTTTTACAGTTTTTAACTCCCACTGAATCTGTCTCACCAAGTATGACAAAAGGCATATACAACCTATGAGCTAATAAGTTATTGAATTTTGCGCGGTAGTAATCACCAGCGAGTGAAGCTTTCTAATTTCGTTCATTTCTTATATTCTGCGAAGAATCTTGAAGAATAATCTTTGGTAGCATTTCTGGTTCTTATTAACTTTGGTCTTTCTGTGGAATTGGCGTCAAACATTATTTCTGAAATTGGTGTCAAACATTATTGAAATTGCGTTCATTTCTTATATTCTGTTCTTTTTCTTATATTCTTTCGAAGAATCTTGCAGAATAATCTTTGGTAGCATTTCTGCTTCTTATTAACTTTGGTCCTTCTGTGGAATTGGTGTCAAACATTATTGAAATTGCGTTCATTTCTTATATTCTGCGAAGAATCTTGAAGAATAATCTTTGGTAGCATTTCTGCTTCTTATTAACTTAGTCCTTCTGTGGAATTGGCGTCAAACATTATTGAAATTTCGTTCATTTCTGATATTCTGCGAAGAATCTTGAAGAATAATCTTTGGTAACATTTCTGCTTCTTATTAACTTAGTCCTTCTGTGGAATTGGCGTCAAACATTATTGAAATTTCGTTCATTTCTGATATTCTGCGAAGAATCTTGAAGAATAATCTTTGGTATCATTTCTGCTTCTTATTAACTTAGTCCTTCTGTTGAACTGGTGTCAAACATTATTGAAATTTCGTTCTTTTCTGATTCTGCGAAGAATCTTGAAGAATAATCTTTGGTAGCATTTTTGGTTCTTATTAACTCTGGTCCTTCTGTGGAATTGCTATCTAACGTCATTGAAATTCTATTGCAGATTATAGACATCCCTTTGAGATGGAATACCAAACAGGCAAGAATTAGCATGTTCGACAGCTTCCTGTCTTTGCTTTTAATCAAGGTCACAAAAACAGCAACAGCTGCTAGAGACATTTGTGTTGTGTACGGACGTGACGTCATTACCGACAGAATGGCACAGAAACGGTTTTTGAGGAGGGGATTTTCGAACTCACCGTCTCTCCGCATTCAAGTCGGCTTGTTCAGTTTGGTGAGAACCAGTTGCACGCGATGATTAAAGAAAGAAGATTGCATGCCACTAGGAAACTGGCTCAGAGGATTGCAAGCTCTTATGTTACTGTCGCTCGTCAACTTCACGCAGTGGGTAATGTCAAGAACCATGGTGTATGAGTATCACATGCATTGACCGAGAGAAAAATGATCCTTCATTGCCCCCAGTTTACTCGCTCGACACGCTACGTGTATGCAAAGATCTCAGTTGGGAAATTCTGTAACACCCACTATATTCTTCTGATTTAGCTCCTTCAGACTACTACTACGTTTTTTGGCCGCTTTTTAACAATTTGTGGGGTGTTTCGTTCAATAATGTTGTGGAGCTTAAAAAACTTAAAAGAATTTAGGGATTTCTATCGTCGAGGCATTGAACAGTTAGTGGATTGTTGACAGCAATAAAGGGGAATACACTGGTGAATGAGTCATCAGAGCTATTCATAAATAATAACTACTAACAGCATAGCCCGGCGTTGCCCGTGCTTGATTCAAAAATCGTACGACTCATACGGCAATCGCTATCACTTGACTTAAAATATTTTTGCCCTTCCTTGCCTTTAAAAGAGTGCCCTTGCCGTGCTGATGTTGCTACATGCCTTACTTCTTGTCTATCTCACTCTGCGAATTTTTTCTAAGCTCTATACTAAACATTAAATCTGTTACGAAAAAAGAACTAAACAAAATGAACACAAAGCGATCAGCTTTAAAAAAAGACTCGTAACTGGAAAACCGAATGAAAAAAGAATGTTAACAACAAATACTTTTTCACACCCAACCCAGTTCTGAGAAATCAGAATCAACATTGAGTTTAAGCAAGCGAATGAGCCAATTGGAGTAAAGTGCCATGCAGATTTAAATTTTTCTCACTTGTGACGAATGCAGCTATCGATTTTTGCATGCTAGCATGCTAGTTAACACTCATGTCAGTCAGCTGTTGGCTCTCACGCTGGCCAATAGAATCTTCCTGCCTATTCGTGGCAGCCAGCTATAGGCTCTCACTCTGGCCAGTACAAAATGGCCGCAAACTACATGAAAACTGCCGTAGAAGCATGAAAAAATCGATTATTTCCACTATCGATGGGAGTTGAGAAATGCAAAGTCGGTCTTGGCCTTCCGCTAACTTGGAGCATATGCATGTAAATTTTGGTGCAAATCCGTCGAAAATTGCGTCTGTGCATTCGTTACACACACACACACACACACACACACACACATCCTGCCTTTTATAGATAGAGATTAAAATAATAGAGCCGAATACCTGTCTTGCAAACATTTTGATTAATACATGTAAGGGTATACAAATGGAAAACTTTGAAATTAACAAATGTTTCCATTTCTCTGACACAGACGTTAAATAATTCTATATTCACTTCTTTCATTCATTCACTGAAACCAAGTAGCGGTCTGATATGTCATTTCTGTGTTTCCTCGCTGTCAAAATGGAATAGTTCATTTTTATGAGGTATTGACAGGGAGTAACGCTCGTACGAATTAACCAAGGAAATAACAAATGAAGAGGAGAGGAAAGGAGTGTTATAACAGAGAACAACATACTGTTTTACCTCAGTTAACAACGATTCCATCCTTACTTGCCTTGTTTACATTATTCGGACTATTGTCCTCATCTTTGTCGCCATATTTATTACAACGTTTCGGCCATTGTACGCTCCGGCCATCTTCAGATGGTTGGAATGTCGAACTGAACCCTTTATTTCGCTCACTGGGGTAGACTGTTCTAGTTCCACGTGCCATGTTTAATGGATGTCAGTTATCAGTTATCTCCTGTTAATTTCCCTCTGAAAGTTCTCCACTGCCTGAACCGGGTCTTGAACTCACACTCTTTGGGTCCTGTCACTGGATCTAACTAACGCCTTTGTCCATTGTGCCATGTGTCCTTTATTTTATACACCGGGGTAGAATATTCTCGTTCCACAAGTCACGCGTTTCGTTAATGTCTTATCTATATAATAAATGAAAAGTCAATGTGTCACACTTTTTTAACTTTACACCTAGAGGCCGTAACCCAACATATCATAACATTTTGGAATCAGACCGACTCCGTGAGCAAATTAAAAATATTCCGGGCTTGTTCCGAAACCGTAATCCTGAAGTTTTGGATTCCCAAATTTCTAATACAGGAATTGTTTTCAGCGATTTTTTTACATGATTTTTTGTCCCAATTTTTTTTTTTTTTTTAACAATATTTATAACTTGGAAATAAATTTGGGAATAACCGAAATTAATTGCGAAATCCAGCGAAAGTCACCGATGAAATAAAAATAATTCTTTGTACAGAAAGTAAGGACCTACGTACATCAGTCTTTAAATTAAATAACGGCAGAAGAATTATCGCTGAACTTTTAAAAGGCAAGTTTAAATTTTAATACACTACTAAAATCCAGCGATCAATTTTGAGTTCTTCTGTAGGTTATTGTTACCTATCGCAAACGACAGCAGTATGCCTCACAAAAAGAAATCTCTGCCAGTAGCGGACCAGATTGCAATCAAGAACCAAAGCTGCAGCAATGTAAGCAATGAAAAGATGAATAATAAATGCAAATATCAGTGTGTCGCTGACACACTTTTTCAACTTTCAACTGATAGAGGCCATATCCCAGCATTACATAGCATTAGGAATAAGGCCGACTCAAAGAGCAAAATTAAAAACATTCCAGACTGGATCCGTACCTGCAATCCTGAAATTTTAGATTTCCAAGTTTTTCATTACTGCGATTGTTTTCGAATCCCGCCATTTTAGGAGATTAAAAATTAAAGGGAAACAACTCTTTAGTATTCAATAGCTCATGTTTAAATGAAAAAAATTACAGTGAACAAAATAAAATTAAGCTTGTTTTCAACTTTACTTCTACAGGACGTAGCAAAACATGTCATACTATTTTGGTTTCAAGCCGACCTGTGAGCAAATTAAATATTATTATATAAGCATATTCTGTACTGTTTCCGGACCCACAAACCTGAAATTTTCGATTCCCAGGTATTGATTACTGTGATTGTTTTCGTTAAGTTTTTACGTGATTTTTATGAGAAATAACAATTTTTATAACTGGAAATAATCAATTTAATTGCAAAATCCAGCGAAAGTCACCCATGAAATAAAAATAATTGTTTGTACGGAAAGTAAGGACCTACGTACATCAAATTGTCTTTAAATGAAATGTCGACAGAAGAATTATCGTTGAACTTTTAAATGATAAACTTAAATATTAATGCAGTGATTATTTTTGAATTCTTCTATAGATTATTGCCTATTTCCTTTTCGCTTCCTGACCTATTGTCATGAAGGCCTAATTAAGAGCCTTCCGCTGGAGCTAGCTTAAATGCTGCCAAATAGTGCGGCTTTCAATCTACTTTAGCTATAAGTGATAGAAATTTTTATGGCGCGAAAAGCTGTCTTCCTAAAAAATCAGCAGTACATTTCTTGGTTTCGATCTCAGATTGAACAGACACCACTTGCTAGAAAGACTAAAGTACCATAAAACACGAATAAGTTATATATATATGATTAGTAATTTATAGCAATATTATCGGTCTTGATCTAGCGATTCGGCTTCAGTCGTCTTCCCACCAGCATAATGTTACCTCTCTGTGTCTTTTCTATAAATACTTTCAAGGTAATCGTTCGGATGAGCCCTATCGCTCCTGTTCGTAGCTGTTTTAAATTTAAGGGCAGTAGTAGATTGACCTCGGGGTCTCATTTACTGTTGAGCTGGCTATATGCCTCATTTCTTGCACTTTCAGGTTGTGGAACTCCATTCCGTCTCCATGCTTTCTCGCCAAATTTACTCGGCAAAAATTTAAATGCAATATCAATCGCTATTTATTGTCCTCCTTAATACTCTTTTCTCTTCCCGCTCATTATTAATGTTTCTGTTCCTAATTCTTCCACACCCAGTAACCCCTTATATCTTAGTAGCTTTACTGACTTGCTTGTGGAATTTTATTCCAGCGCCATGCTTTCTAGCCAGCTTTAATCTGCAAAAATTTAAATGCAATGTCAATCGATATCTACTCTCCGCCTGATTACTCTTTTCTCTTCCTGCTCATTATTAGTGTTTCTGTTCCTAATTCTTCCACGCCTTTGTGTCTGAGTGGCTTTACCTCCTTGCTTGAGGAATTCCTTTCCGACTCCATGCTTTCCAGCCAAATTTAATCTGCAAAAATTTAAATGCAATGTCAATCGATATCTACTGTCCTCCTGATTCCTCATTTCTCTTCCCCCTCATTATTAGTGTTTCTGTTCCTAATTCTTCCACACCCTGTAAGCCCCTGTGTCTTAGTGGCTTTATTGCCTTGCTTGGGGTGAAAATGATTTTTTAAAAATTGTTTCTGTTCTTTGTCTTTTATTTTATAGAATGTTAATGCGAATATAATTAATATATATCAGCTTTTTAATTATTAATTAACCAATACTTTTTATATTAAAACTGAGTAAACACAAAAAGACGCTAAAAGGAAAATAGAGGACCTCCTACAGATGGTAGTAAAAGAAAGCAGGATGAAAGGACTAAACGTCATATTTAATCAATGATAATTGACAAAACATTTGGTTGTCAGCAAAAGGGACAACCCTATATCCAAATTACAAATTAAAGATGCCAAAACAAAGCAAGTAAAAAAAAATGTAAATATGTAGGAAGTGTTTTATGAGAGGGCGGAATATGCGACACTGAAATCCGAAGGCATATTGGGATAGCGAAAGATGCCATCCCGAAACTAAGCAAAGTATTAAGAAACAGGAAAAATTCATTAGAAACGAAGTAAAGAGTACTGGTCTGTCTTGTAATATCATTCCTCCAGTAAATAGTGGACAATGTCCCCACAGATGAAGAATAGACGTGAAACAACAGAAATGTGATTCTACAGAAGCATGCTGAGAATACCATGGGACGAACATGTAAGCAACAAGGAAGTTTTAGAAAAAAATGAAAACGAAAAGAACATTTATACGTAAAATCATAAAGAGATAGTTGACATTTCTAGGGGACATAATGAGGAAAGAGGGCTTAGAAAAATTAACACCCAAATGAAATATGGGAAGCACAAAACACCGCCTAACACACATGACGATCTTGTACAAAAGGTTTGCAAGAGATAACAAAGATACAAGCTTGGCTAAGAGCTACAAAGGAGAGGAAATTGTGGAGGACCATGATCGTCCTCGTCCGAAAGGTTTACGGTATATTGAGGAAGGATGATAAGTTTGTAAATATGCTAGACGTGTGGGCGAAAACTGTGATATATGAACTTACGACATTAGTAAATGCTGACTTAGACGTTTTTTATAAACCGCCATTTTGCAGCCAGTGTTTTTTTTTTTCTTTTTTTTTTGATTGATTTCTGGTTTTATTCATTTCCTGGTCTGTCATTACTTTTGAAATGGCCACTCGCATATTATTATAGTTTATAACTGCGTAATAGATACATTTCTTGCTCGGCAAGTGGTTTCTTCTTCATCTTCTTCTTCTTTTTTCTTCTTCTTCTTCTTCTTCTTTTTATTATTATTATTATTATTATTATTATTTTCTTTCTTTTTATTCTTGTCAATGTTATTATTATTAACTTCTTATAAGTCTTATTATTATTATTAATTTCTTCTTCTATTGATTATTATTTTTCGTTTCTTCTTCGTATTGGGTTATTATTTTCGTTTCATTTTTTCTTCTTCTTATCTTTCTTCTTTTATTCTTCTTTTCATCATTATTATTATTATTATTATTATTATTCAAGTACTTCTTCAAGTACTCCCTCTCCTCTTTCTTCTTCTTCTTTTCTTTCTTTCATAATCTTTGTCTTAACTTTTTCCTTGTCTCTTCTTTTTTCAAGTCCTCGCCTTTCCCCTTCCTTTCTCCTTTTCCTGGATTTCTTTCCCCTCTCTGAAACATCTTTCTCTCTCTCTCTCTCTCTCTCTCTCTCTTTTATAATTCTCTTTCTTTTTATAATTCTTTCTCTTTCTTCTCCCACTTTCTCTTACTTTTTTCCTCTTTCTCCACTTTTTCTTCACCTTTTCAAACCCCTTCCTCTACTATTTTTTCTTTTCCACTTTTCTATTTCCCTGTAATATTTTCTCTTTTATATCCCTCTCTTTTTTTCTCTTCCTGTCTTTCCTTCTTTCTTTCTTTCTTTCTTTCTTTCTTCATTCCATCGCTAGTCCCTTGCTTTCTTGCTTGCAGCCTTTCTTTCTTTCTTTCTTTCTTTCTTCATTCCATCGCTAGTCCCTTGCTTTCTTGCTTGCAGCCTTTCTTTCTTTCTTTCTTTCTTTCTTTCTTTCTTTCTTTCTATTCATAGTTACCTTTGTTTTCTTCCCATTCTCTACCCCATGATAGCCTCCTTAAAATTTTCTGACTCTTCGTTCTCTCTCTCTCTCTCTCTCTCTCTCTCTCTCTCTCTCTCTCTCTCTCTCTCTCTATATATATATATATATACATATACAAACACACACACATACACACAGATATATATATATATATATATATATATATGTGTGTGTGTGTGTGTGTGTGTGTGTGTGTGTGTGTGTGTGTTCTTTATCTTTTTTTATCCTTCTTTTATAATCATGTATTCCTCCTCCTTCTTATTCGCTTCTTTCTCTCTAGTCACCGCGCAGTATTCCCCCTTCCTTAGACCTCTTCCTTTTCGTGATTTTATGTGCTATTCGATTTCGTAACCAATATGGAGAGAGACCTTAAATCATTTAAATCTGAAAGACTTCTACCGCTGCTGTAAAAAAAAAAAAAAAACGACGGCGTCTCGTTTTACCCAATCACACAGGATTTTTTCTTCCGCTAGAATTCATTTTTCTGTCCGTTTATTTAATAAGATCCGACTAGTCTGGTACAAGGACCAGTTCGCTGAGTACTAATTAGTTTCTTTTTGTTGTTGTTGTTGGCTACGCAATACATAATTAGGTACAAATTCACAATATCTGTGTTTCCTTAGGTTAATTTTTCAATCTTTTCAATTTGTACAAACCACTGACTTAACTGACAGCAGTCACGGAAAATAAATTAGAAATCCTCCCACAGAAGGTAGCGATGGAGAGCGAGAAGAAGGGACTAAGTATAAACTACAAGAAGACAGAATGCATGGTCATCAGTAAAAGGATGAGCCTAAAATGCGATTGGCAGGACGGGGACACTAAAATCAAGCAGGTGCGGAAGTTTAGATGTCTGGGAAGTGTTTTGACAGAGGACATGTGTCACCCTGAAATCCGTAGACGTATTGGGACGGCCAAGGACACATTCCAAAGGCTGAGCAGAGTATTACGAGACAAGAGGATTTCTTTGGTAACAATATAAAGAGTACTGAGCTACGTGACATATTTCCTCCTTTACGTCAGTGAATGTTTGATGGTCTCCAAAAAGATGAAGAAGATCAACGGCGATGTGGTTCTACAGAACGATGCTGACTATATGGACGGAATGTGTGAGCAATGATGAGGTCTTGGAGAGGTCGCAAACAAGGAGGAGGCTTATAGTTAACACCAGGAAGAGGCAGCTGAAGTATCTGGGACACATAAGGAATCTGATACCCACATGTCGAATAGAAGGAAGGAAAGACAAAGGAAAGCAACGCATGACATACCAGGCTGGCTTAAGAAAGTGAATGACAGAAACTGGTCTGAAGGGGTTGGCAGAGGGAAGAAACTTACTGAGGGCTACAAGGGAGAAGGGAAAGCCATTATCCACCGTGCCATGTATCCTCGAGGACATGGCACGTGGAACTAGAACATTTTACCTCAGTGAGAGAAATAAAGGATTCAGTTCGACATTCCAACAACCTGAAGAAGACCGGAGCGTACAATGGCAGAAACACTGTAATAAATATGGCGACAAAGATGAAGACAATAGTCCGAATAATGTAAATAGTGTACATAATACCTCATCTCAGAAATATAGACAGATACTGAAGGGCCGAAACGTTGTAATAAATAGGGCGACAAAGATGAGGACAATAGTCCGAATAATGTAAATAATGTACATAATACCTCATCTCAGAAATATAGACAGATACTGAAGGGCCGAAACGTTGTAATAAATATGGCGACAAAGATGAGGACAATAGTCCGAATAATGTAAATAGTGTACATAATACCTCATCTCAGAAATATAGACAGATACTGAAGAGCCGAAACGTTGTAATAAATAGGGCGACAAAGATGAGGACAATAGTCCGAATAATGTAAATAATGTACATAATACCTCATCTCAGAAATATAGACAGATACTGAAGGGCCGAAACGTTGTAATAAATATGGCGACAAAGATGAGGGCAATAGTCCGAATAATGTAAATAGTGTACATAATACCTCATCTCAGAAATATAGACAGATACTGAAAGGCCGAAACGTTGTAATAAATATGGCGACAAAGATGAGGACAATAGTCCGAATAATGTAAATAGTGTATATCTTTTTTCGTTGGGAAGTGTTCTAACAGAGGACGGAAAATGGGAAGACATATTGCGATGGTCAAAGACACATCCCAAAAGTTAAGCAGTGTATTAAGCGACAAAATTTCGTTGAGATTAACGAAAAGACTACTGACCCGTTAAGTGATATATGTCTTCCTGTATGGCAGCGGACGCTGGACAATCTCAAAGATGAAGAAGAAACTCAAAGCAACAGAAATGTTGTTCTACAGAAAGATACTGAGACTGAACATGTGAGCGATGACGAGATTTTGGAGATAATGGAAACAAAAACGAAACGAAACGTATACTTTACAACAGGAAGAAGCAGTTGAAATTTCTGGTGCACGTAATAAAGAAAGACGGGTTGGAAAATCTGTTACTCACATGACAGATTGAGGAAAGTGGGACAGCTGAAAGCAGCGGTAACATACTTGATAGCCTTGAGCAAATGGATGGCGGAACAGGGTTTGGGAGAAATAATGAAAAGAGAATATTAAGAGCTATATAGGACAGGACGATGTGGAGGGCCTTGATCTCCTACGTCCTGAAGAGACAAGGCACATAAAAGAAGTGTAATGGCCCTGATTGACTGATCTTTCTTTTTACCGATTATCAATATTTTGCGTGCTATTTGAATCCAGAAATTATTTTTTAATGGGGCAAGGAATGGCAGAAGGCCTTCAAAACGAAACTTCTCCCTATCAATTTCCTGAATGACCTCTTTCTGCCTCCCGGTGAGCATGTCTGATGCTAAACTTCATGAGAGTATAATCATTGCGCCTTGTCGGGCTAATATTCTCCCCAGGTACGAAGTGGAAAGATTATATTGAATCTATTGCTAGATCTGTTGATAAATAAGTCGGTTCACTGTATCATGCTAGACAGTTTTTTTTTCTTTCCTGAATCTATTGTATATATCTATAAAGCAAATAAATAAACCCATGTCAAAAATGAGGCGATAAGAGAGGGGAACGTCATCTTTGTTGAAATCAAGAACAAGCTGTCAGCCAATAACAAAATTTGTTACACACCATACTGAATTTAACGAAGACAGACACACACACACCATAATGCATTTAAAAAAAGAAGACACACAAATGAAAAGGAGGTACAATAAGTTAGAAAAAAAAACGCGACCAGGAAGAAAAAAGAAGGAAAGAATATCAGTATGGCTGATGCTAACCTCCAGGAGTTTGGTTCATTGAGCTTTCTCGAGCTAACATTCTCCCCTGACATAAAGTGGAAATCTTATATTGAATCTATTGCTAGGTCTGTTGCTAAAAAAATTGGTTTATTGTGCCATGCTTGATAATTTTTCTCTATCGAATCTATCTTACATATTTGGAAGTTTACCATTTGCCTATGCTTCAAATATTGCTGTTACATCTTGTATTGTGCTTCTGCTATATATTTAGAGATTCTTGACGAAATCCAAAGAATCAGCAATGTTATTGGTCCTGATCAGGCATCTCAGCTTCACTCTCTTTCCCACTGCAAGAACATAGCTTCAATATCCTTTTAGACAGTTTTTCTTACCAGAATCTACCTTACACAGGTATAAGTCTACCATTTGTCCTTGTATCGAATATTATTGTCATATCCAGTCTAGGGTTTCTGATTCTTGATAAAATCCAAATAAGAATCTGCAATGTTATTAGTTCTGACCTGGCATCTCGGCATCAGTCTCTTTCTCACCACTATAACGAAAGCATATATAAAAAGAGAAATGATATCAAAGCTAATGTGACTTGGTGGGCGGGTAGAATAATTTATTAAAAAAATTCAATCAGGGAGAAAAAAGAAGGAAAGAATATCAGTATGGCTGATGCTAACCTCCAGGAGTTTGGTTCATTAAGCTTTCTCGAGCTAACATTCTCCCCTGTCATAAAGTGGAAATCTTATATTGAATCTATTGCTATGGTCTGTTGCTAAAAAAGTTGGTTCATCCTGTTGTGCTAGACAATTTTTTCTCTCCTGAATCTATCTTATATTTATTTATTTATAAATCTGTCATTCGTCCATACCTTGAATATTGCTGCTACATATGGTCTGGTGCTCCTTATGTATATCTAGGGGTTCTTGATAAAATGCAAGAAAGAATCAGCAATATTATTGATGTTGACCTGTCGGCTCGGCTTCAGTCACTTTCCCCCTGATGTAATGTAGCTTCGATGTGCCTTTTCTATAAATACTTTCAAGGTAATTGTTCTGATGAAATGTCCTCTATAGAACCGAAACTTTATGAATTTAAACCTAATTGGTAACAAGGTCTCATCAATTCACAATTAGATATAATCGTAAGTTCTATTTAAGCACGAGACTGATATCGGGATCTAATCAATTTACGGTTGAGCTGGCTAGATGTAGCCGTAAGTTCTGTGCTAACAGTGTCTTTTTCTCGCACTGCTCCCTTGTCAAACCATCTTCCGTCTCCATGCTTTTCTAGTTAACTTTTTCTTCAAAAATTTAAATGCAATGTTTATCATTATTTACTGTTCTCTTGTTCATTCTTCTGTTATCCTCTTTTCGTAATATTGATTTTTTTATTCTTTCACCTCTTGTGTCATAGTGGCTTTATTGCCTTGCATGGCGTGATATGATAAACGCATTTTTGCAGACGAGATATTAATACTTGATATCGGAGTTAGAAAGGACAAGTCCATAGCTTTGGGAACAGAGAGTCAATATAATGAAAATGATTCTGCCATCAATACCAAATGAAAGAAGACATTAGTTCCTGCGAGATTACCAAAGTTAAGCAACGTCGAGCCTAGTCAGTACCGAGATGGGTGACCGCTTGTAAATACTAGGCAGTGAGTTCTAAGCTAATAGGTTCTTTGCTCGCCCTTCTCGCTTGAGGAACTCCCTTTCTTGGGAATAACAGTCGCTGTAAGCTTGGATGTGCGGGTGGTGTAATGGAAAACAACTCGGAATTATTAATTGGAGTGCCAATTTCCAGTACGATGACCGAAGTTAAGCAAGGTCTAGCTTGGTCAGTACATAAATGGGTGACCGCTTGGGAATAACAGGCGCTGTAACCCTGGCTGTGCTGGTGGTGTAATGAATAAGGGCTCAAAATTATAAATTGGAGAGCCGATTTCCTGTATGATCACGGAAGTTAAGCAACGTTGAGCCTGGTCAGCACCGAGAAGAGTGACCGCTTGGGAATACCAGGTGCTGTAAGCTTGCATGTGCTGAGGTGTAATAGAAAATGACTCGGAATTCTTAATTGTTGAGCCGATTTCCCGTCCGATGACCGAAGTTGAACAACGTCGAGCCTGGTCAGTATCCAGATGGGTGACCGCTTGGAAATACTAGGAAGTAAGTTCTAAGCTAACAGTTTATTTTCTCGCCCTTCTCGCTTATGGAACTCCTCTTCTGGGGAATAACAGTCGCTGTAAGCTTAGATGGGCGGATTGTGTAATGGAAAATGACTCGGAATTATTAATTGTTGAGCCGATAAAGTCTAGGTACGATAGCGAAGAGCTCATCCGAACAATTACCAAGAAAGTATTTATAGAAACAGCAAAGCGAAGCAATTTTACGGCGGTTAGAAAGTGACTGAAGCCGAGAGTCCATGTCAGGACCAATAATATTGCTGATTCTTCGGGTTTTATCAAGAATCTCCAAATATATATCACGAGCACCAGACCATAAGTGGCAACAATATTCGAATCTTGGACGAATGGTAGATATATATATATGTAAAATAGATTCTGGAGAAAAAATCGTCTCGCACGGCGGAGTGCAGTAATTTTCATGGCAGCAGGCCTAGCAATGGATTCAATATAGTCTTTCCACCTCTAACTGAAAGCCGAGAGACCAGGTCAGGACCAATAATAGTGCTGATTCTTCGGGTTTTATCAAGAATCTCCAAATATATATCACGAGCACCAGACCATAAGTGGCAACAATATTCGAATCTTGGACGAATGGTAGACATATATATATATATATATATATATATATATATATATGTAAGATAGATTCTGGAGAGAAAAATCGTCTTGCACGGCGGAGTGAAGCAATTTTCATGGCAGCAGGCCTAGCAATGGATTCAATATAGTCTTTCCATCTCATGTCAGCCTTGTAAGTTGATCCAAGAAGGAACAATGAGTCACTCTCCTGGAGGTTAAACTTTATCAAATAAGCTTATCTATGCCTGGCACAAGGTCACGAGTGCGGCGATACCAATGGATAATGAACTCACTAGACAGTGGTAAAAGATTGCTGGGATAGCTTGTTAACATTTAGATTTCTAGGGGTTTACAGGAGCGTGGATTATCCACATAGTGACGAAAGATAATTTAGTGTATAAATTGCTCCTTGGAGAGGTTTGTAACACATCTATTTATCATCTCACATTTACGTCTCTGTCTTTGGGTAGAGTGCTCTCATGGGCGACTCCGTCAAAGGACAAAGTCGCAACCGAGGAAAATTATACTGAGAAGTGCCCAGCTCTTGAGAACAGCTGCCCGAAGCCTCGCCTTCTCCTTGCACCAGAGAGAGGGATCGGTCCTCGCACCGAGGCCAGGGCAACCGACGGTTGCGGGGGCTACGGGTAATTTTTATTCCTAGTCCGGGTGTAAGCGATCGGGTCCCCACCAGATTAAATAGCTAGTGACAAAATATAATACGAATTTTTTTTTGTTTCCTCCCAATGTAAAATATTTAAAAGTAGGCAGACATTCTAATATGATAAAGTGGGGTGATAGTGACACATAGGAAACACATGCTGTGAGTTGGCGGTACGTGGGCGGTGAAAGGATGAATGAGAAAACCCGAGGAAGGCAATGTAAGATATCGATGGTAGATTAAGGTCAATAACCCATTATTAAATATTTGCGAAACAATCGTGAAGAATAGGATTACAGAATTTTGCCAAATGCTGTTAATATGGTCTTAATCAAAAATAAGTCGCGTGAAAAGAAAGTCAGACTCAAAGCCGATGCAACTATCATCAACATCATTATTATTACTACTGTTGTCATAGCGACCAGACATGCTCAACTAAGAAATCTACATTTGCTAAAATTGCATTACTTCGTCCCAAGAACTCGCATTGGTCAACTCCAAGACAACAGTACGCTTCTCACTTTACTTAGTTAGTTCTTTTTTTTTTACTAACGTCATTAGTTTTTCTATGCAATCAATTTCATTTTCAGGTCCGGTTTCACTTTCACTTTCACTTTCTTTGGTTTTCACTTTTTTGCGAAAGTTATACTTCCCATTTAAGGGAAAACGTAGCCGAGTGGTTAGAATATGCACTTTCAGAACATGAGACCTGGGTTCAAATCTCGCCATGCTTCATTTGTCAGGAAGGTAACCTCTTGAGGTTATCAGTCTGGAGTAGGCGATTCCATCGTGGGGTACTTTTGAAAAGAGCCTGAAACCCATACCACAGGTTGACCCAAATATTGTGAGTGAAATTGGGGCCTTGGGGACAGTCGATGGCTGTCCTCGCACGAATTTATATGTGATCGTAAACGAGGGTTTGACCCTGCTGGCCTTGTTTAGATTGTTGATCATGTTAGATAACACGCTAATCTCCTTGTGACTTACCTTAGTTGCAGTCTAAATCACAGGTGGGCTCTGTGAGTGTTGAACAAAGACAAAATGGGTCTGAGATAACGTCTGCAATAGAGATTATCTAGCCGCCCCAGTAGACGAGTATCCTCGAATACGAGTGGCCAGCAGTCATGGGCATGAGGCGTCCTGGGTAAGACGATAAACTACGTCTAACTGCAAGGCGTCTGATCAGGAGGTTTTAAGGAGCGTGGAACCACTTTTTAATAGCTTTTATTTGGAAACGGACAATACTTGGACATTGTTTTAGATTATGTTTTTTTAAATCTTTCAAATGTTCCATTTAATCTTGTTCATATTTCAGTTTAATAGTAAAGGATTTTGTTTATTTTTTAACAGGTTCTTTTACTTTCACTTTCATTTTAGTTTATTTGCCTTATGTTGATTTTTCCAAAAAATAGCTTAGGTATGGCACAAGGTCGAATACATGAGACACCCAGTGAGGACCAGACTACTTTTTTTCAGTTGTAACTGTTGTGGAGTTATTTCGCAGTGGAGGCTTGTATTTGTATCGGTCCTAAAATAGGTTCGACGTACAAAACGTTACGAACTTGATATAATAGGTATTACGCAGAGTAATCTTGTTGTGGTCGCTGACTACTTTCGTATTCGACTAACTGTCGACTACTGTCGTCCGACATCGACGCTATTTAGTAACTGTCCCACGCAAGGCCGAATTTAATGTTGGGTTCCCGAGCCCGTAGGCTCGGCCAAAAAATCTCCGTAGACCCCGCATAAACGGGATCGGGTCTATCTACCTCCCCGGACGAAACTCTGCCCTTCGGCATAGCCACGTCCGGGTTCCTCTCTGCCCGAAGGCATAGAGTTCGACTGTCGTCCGACAGCGACGCTATTTAGTAACTGCTCCACGCAGTCACATGTGGCACAAGGCCGAATTTAATGTGGGGTTCCCGAGCCCGTAGGCTCGGCCAAAAAATCCCCGTAGACCTCGCATAAACGGGATCGGGTTTGTCTACCTCCCCGGACGAAACTCTGCCCTTCGGCATATCCTCGTCCGAAGGCAGAGAGTTCGACTGTCGTCCGACATCGACTAGTATTTTGTCACCCCCCCCACGAGGGTATCATGTGGCACAAGGCTCGGCCAAAAATATACCCGTTGAACCCGTATAAACGGGTTCAGGGTCGGTCTACCTCCCCGAAAGAGACTCTGCCCTTCGGCGTAGCCTCGTTCGGGTTCCTCCCCGCCCGAAGGCAGAGAGTACAACCGACCAGCCGGTCGTCCGACATCGACTGACCGTCGTTTCTTTTACTCCTCCTACTTATATTAGGTGGGAGAGTCTATTAACTATAGAATAGGGGTGTTTCACCATAACAGTAACTGATCTAGTGAAACAAGCTTGTTAACCATTACACCACCTAGAATTGCTTTTGATTATGTTTGTTTTGTTTTTCATTCTTTCTGTCCTGAATTTCAGCTGAATATTCTAGCTTAATATATTTGGCAATATTTAGCATTCAGGCCTGCAATAAAACTGTGTCATAAAGAGAGTTTGTTTTCCTTTCACAACGTTATTATTTTCACTACGGTCACTTCCTTGGCAATATTGCTGATTCTTTGGGTTTTATCAAGAACTAGCAGTAGAGCCCGGCGTTGCCCGGGGATAGAATAGTAAGAGATAGATCAAGTATCGACCATCATAAAGACTGAAAAATAAAACTGACAAAGATTATTGTTTAAGGTTGACAGACACGCATGTCTTAATTAGTTTTTTTGTTTTGTTTTTTTTTTAAATTGGTCAAACCCAAACTCAAACAAAAACATTGTTTTCAATTGTTATGAGTCTATCGATTGAATAGAATTTTATTATAAACAATTTTCTTGTAAATGGAATTTTTAAAGCATTCTCAATGTAAAAATAAAGAAAAAAGTGTGCAAGACAATAAGAAACACTACCTGCCAAAAAAAAGTGAAGTTTTGTTGAAATCGGTTGAAAAATGTAGGAAATCCGATCCCATATATAAACGAACACACACACACACAAACAACCTGGGTTTTATAATAAGTATAACTCGATCTGAGTTGTCCTCCTTTCATTCTCGCGACTTAATCGTGTTTTCAAATTGATTTTGTGCAAAAACAACTATGTTTTTCCAATTTTTGGCGCTGTCAGAACCACCGCAAGGTAATTTTACGTACACCTGTGAAGTTTTGTTGAAATCAGTTGAAAAATGTAGGAAATCCGATCCAATATATAAACGTACAGACACACACACACACACACACACAACCTGGGTTTTATAATAAGTATGATCTCTAAATATACAGCAGGAGCATCAGACTATATGTGGCAAAAAAGCTTGGAAGAATGGTAGACATATAGATTTGTATAGATAGATTCTGGAGAGAAAAATCGTTTCGCACGACACAAAACTTTCTTAGCAGCTGACCTATCAATGGATTTAATATAGACTTTCCACATCATGTCCGCCGAGTTTATTGGCCCAAGAAGGCATAACGAATCACTCTCCTGGAGGTTAGCGTCAAAGCTTAAAAATCCTATTAAATGCGCTTATCTATGCCTGGCAGAAGGTCACAGGTGCGTACATACCAATGAATAATGAATGCACTAGACAGTAGTAATCGATTATTATTGTTTTAGAAAGCGATGATTAGAATTTTAATAAAACCGAATCATAGGAAAGTGAATTTGTATAATTTTTTTTGCTCTTTGATAATTTACGACAAAAATATTAAACACTTACTAGATAGCTTATTCAAAATATAATTTTATATTGACAACATTCTAAAAACGCAAAGCCAGCTAATACAACGTTTATCGTATATCAAATTCACCATACGGGTCACACTCCTCACCTATCATTTGAACAGGTGCAGTAGTCTATCCCTGGTTTCTGGGTTTCCAGTTCCCTCTAAAGTCTCTTTCAATCCCAGTAAGTCATTGCGTCTTAGTGGCATTATCACCTTGCTTGGGGTGAATTGATTAAAAAAATTAAAACATGAAGAAATAAATATTTTTTATTCTATAATTTCTTAAAAATTGTTTGTGGCTACGAAAAAATTAATAAACAGCTAAGGACCAGTAACTAATTATAAATTTTGAAAAAAATAATTTTCTGTGCATTTCTTTCTGCAACAATTTATTGGTATTTTTATTGAATTATGAATATGTTATTGTCCGGTTCCTTGTACCACGGTGATAGTCCAAGGTAGAACCAATAAAGAAGAACTCGAACACGGATATGGAATAACACAGATATATTACAAACAGGAATATATACAGAGAAGTAGAAGTGTTAGTATGAACAATCAGGTTTAGTAGTAATTGTCTAAACGCGACTCTGTTTCGGACTGCCTCTGACTCGACTGACTGACTCGCTTTAACTGACTGACAGACTCCTGACGGATTTAACTCCAGACTTCAGACTGCACTCCCTGCTTCCTCTTGAGGCGCAGTATTTATTACGTCTGGAATAGGTCATTGTGTTATTATGGGTAAGGTCCCATAAGAGAATAAAAATAAGTTTCAGCGTTATTAATAAAATCGTATATAAAAAACAATATATTATACAGGGTATCTCTAAATTCTGAACATGGAAAATCTCATTATCTATATTTTTTTAACTCCACAGATTAAACATGGCTTTGCCGAAAGAAATGATTTCTTTTTCTGGGGTCTGCTTAAGGAGAAGGTGCACTCAATGAAACTTACAGATGCAACACACTTGGTTGAACATATAACAAGTGAATGTGCTAAAACTGACAGCAGTGTGGATTTATTGCATGGAGGTCACGGGAATCTTGCAAAGCGTATCAACCTTTGCATCACAAATGACGGAATTTTGTTAATATTCCAATTCCATAAAATGTTGGTGAAAATTTTATTTCTTGAAAATATGCATTTTTGCTAATTGTGTCCAGAGTATAGATGTTTTACATGTTTTGATAATTTTGTAAGAATTTTTTTTAATTTTTAAATAAAAACATTTCTTTTCACATTTATTGCTTTAAAAAATGGTAAAGATTAAATATGACATTAAACTTGGTTCATATATTTTTATAATCTTGCAGAGGAAGTGGAGTTAGTAAAAAGTAATTGCGGTGTCAAGGGAAAAAACGTCCTTTTGATACACCATTTTGTTTTGTGACAGTCACAAAAGTTAAAGTTTGCCATTAATTTCTTTACAATTGATCGGCCATTTATTTGATTTCTCTAAAAGAAATGGTATAAAAAAAAAACGAACCCTTTTGTCAACTAAACTAATATAATTTGTCATGTTTCTGTTAAAAGCGATTAATTTAAAAACATTATACGTCATAATTATTACTTATAAAATGGATCCCACAACGAAATGGTAATGATGTTGGTAATTCGGTTATGGGGAAAGAGAAGCCGGAAACTTTTTCTTTTAAGGGCAAACCTCTATTTAATAAGGATATGGCAATTATCATTGATAAGTATGTATAAGGATATATATATATATATATATATATATATATATATATATATATATATATATATATATAAAACATGATTATAAAACATGATTACATACCTATCCAGACGCCTTACGTTACACCTATCTGACCACAGCTCTATTAGAATCCATTTAAACATACACACTTACCAGGCTCCATTCGAAACATACTAGTAGAAAAGACAAACATAATAACCTCATGCACATTAGAATTAATGGAAGCTTTAATGTTAAAAAAGAAAAAAAAACAACAATTAATAATATTAACTACGAACACGGCCACAATGTGCTAACAGTGTTCGGAAAATAAAAAACTCTCTAAAACACTAGAAACATACACACAACCCACACACCAATTAAACTGAAATAAAATCATCCTTGATAATGGCTAAAAGTATAGCCGGAAGCACTGGGAATTATAGAAAATTTGGACAGTTTCTACACACTCTGTGTCCCAAAAAAGAAAACACTTGTTTGAACACAAGAAAAATTCAATAAAGCGCTTGATCGTGGTACCTTGTCTGTCGTCTTTATTGAAAGATTGTTTACTAAATACAATACATATATATATATATATATATATATATATATATATATAATGAAAAACAGACCAAGATGTAATGGTACCTTAAAGTGGTCTGTTTTTCATTAAATATTAGCTCTGTATTCACATTGAGCTCTCTGGACTTCATCCTCCTTGGAATTACCCATTCGGTTTACCAAGTTCTTCATAACTTAATTATATATATATATATATATATATATATATATATATATATATATATATATATATATATGATTGGACATTTAATTTCACACGCAGAGGTGACAGTTTGTTTCATGCTAAATGCAATCGTCCAGCAATTTGCATTGGGTTTTTGCACGACATTTTATATAAACAGGTAAATGATGCATTGTTAACCTTCTATTGCATTGTGGATGATTCTAACAGTTATTTTAGTGGGCGTTGTTTGTTAATTTGTATATTATTTACTTAGTAAATTTACTTATTAACTGTTTGGATTTATGTCACTTGGCTTTGTTTATTCAGCTAGAAAGTGAACAGGTTAAATTTCCTTTGTGTCAGACCCACTATCTTCCCAACTGAGCAATGGTTAGACGAAAAAGGACATCCAGGCCTTCGGTATTGGTACCAACATTCATACTCTGGCTTCCATCTTAAAAGTCTGTTAGGTAACCATCAGGAGAACCGGGAATAAGTTTTAAAAAGAGGAGACAGTTGAGAGAAAAACCAGATCAGAAGGTCACAATAGCAGGTGGGATCATCATTTAAAATTAGAACTAAATGCATTTTTTATGTTTATACGTTCTTTTTATGTATACAAATATTTAAGTAAATGCTCTGTTTTTATAATAAACAGTATTGTCAACATTTAGCGGCCTGAACGGCTGAGAAATTTTTATAGAAAATATGCGTCCTCCGACAGGAATCGAACCTGTATCCTATCGGTAAAAGCACGCCAGGCTATATGACGGTTCCGTAAAGTATACAGGTTCGATTCCTGTCGGAGGACGCATATTTTCTAAATGTTGTTAATACTGTTTACTATAAACAGAGCATTTACTTAAATATTTTGATCTATGAAAAGAACGTATAAACATAAAAAATTGTCGAACTTTTGCCCATTTCGTGTGTGACCTCATATATATATATATATATATATATATATATATATATATATATATATATATATATATATATATATATATATATATATATATTTTTTTAATTAAGACATTCTTATGTTTAACATTCTTTTTATAGATAAAATATTTAGGTAACTGCTCTGTTTATAATAAACAGTATTAAATAAAATTTACCGTCCTGAAGGTCCGAGAAATTTTCATAGAAAATATTCATCCTCAGACAGGGTTCGAACCTGTATCCTATATAGAACCGTCATTTAGTTTGACGTTGCATTAACCGATTTGGCCACATAGGAGCGTTCGGTCAGCAAAGTCGAATTTACTGTATTTAAACTTCAATCTTCCATGAATCTCTCACGTACATTCATATCTGCTCATGGCGTATCCAAATGTAAACAAATGACGTCACACATTATGAAATGGACAAAGTCCGATAATTATTTTAACACATTTTTATGTTTAACATTCTTTTTATACATACAAATATTTAAGTAAATGGTCTGTTTATAATAAACAGTGTTAAATAACATTTACCGGCCTGAATGTCCGAGAAATTTTCATACAAAATATTCGTACTCCGACAGGATTCGAACCTGTATCCTATACGGAACGAACCATATATATATATATATATATATATATATATATATATATATATATATATATATATATATATATATATATATATATATATATATATATATATATATATATATATATATATATATATATATATATATATATATATATATATATATATATAAATTATTCATAAAAAAAACAAATAAAAATAATTCATGAATTTGTTGCACCTTTATTGAAAATATATATATATATTTGAGGTTAGATCACTACGTTTGCTTATCCGAACTTGCTCTCGTTTGTCAACCCTAACTGTTAGTTTATGATCATTTTTTTTCATTTTCTTTGCCTTATTACTGTTTATTTACTTTGCATATATTGTTTCGTTTGCTTTATATTACTTTTGTCCAGTTCTTTTCTATTATTTGTTTTACATTTATCCATGGCCACTCACTCTACAACAAATACTTTTTCACACCCAACCCTGTTCTGAGAAATCAGAATCAACGTTGAGTTTAAGCAAGCGAATGAGCCAATTGGAGTAAAGTGGCATGCAGATTTAAATTTTTCTCACTTGTGACGAATGCAGCTATCGATTTTTTTGCATGCTAGCATGCTAGTTAACATTTGTGTCAGTCAGATGTTGGCTCTCATGCTGGCCAATAGAATCTTCCTCCCACTCTGGCCAGTACAAAATGGCCGCAAACTACATGAAAACTGCCGTAGAAGCATGAAAAAATCGATTATTTCCACTATCGATGGGAGTTGGGAAATGCAATGTCGGTTTTGGCCTTCCCACTAACTTGGAGCATGTGCATGTAAATTTTGGTGCAAATCCGTCGAAAATTGAGGCCGTGCATTCGTTACACACACACACACACACTGCCTTTTATAGATAGAGTTTACAGAACTAACTGATCGGTGTATGCCTATAGTACCCGTAATAAAAAGAAACGGAATAGACCGAAAATGTGTATATTTGAAGAAGCTGGATCTAGTATTGAAAAGGGAACAGTGTCTAACGAAGCAATCTCCAATCGTGTCTCATTAAAACTCCTTCTAATCAAATGTTTCAGCGTATAGGCTATCGATAAAGGAGGTTAATTTTTATATGTATGCAGTTGATATCTGCAGCGTAAATCTTAGCTGCTGCCAGACAGTCGCTAATTTATTATGAACAAATTAAATAAGAGGTTAGCAACATAATTCTTCCGAGAAATACCAGTCGTTATGGGAATGATAGAAAAGGGTCCGGGTGGGTGGCTTAAAAAGAATGGAAGCGTAGAGGCAGGATGAAAGCAACGGCTGATTTGTCTTCCAGCGGTCAAAGCAGTCGCCGAAGAAATCCATTTTCTCTTCCATCATCTTCGATTCACACTCAATGCCATGTTTAAAGTATTTTCCTTGCTTGGTTTCTTCCTTGCGTTTTCATGGCAATCCGAAAGAAGCCCGACAATCGTTTTAGCCACATTAGCGAGACTGCGAAATTGAAAGTGAAAGTGAAAGTAATGTCGCTTCAATAAAAATAGACTCGTAAGTTCCTGGACAAATTCTAAGAAAGAGTTAAAACTTTCAATACAAAGAAAAATATATTACTTCGGTGTAAAAGTTCTCAGCGCCATTTTAAACGGTGTTAGCGATATCTTAGAAGTATGTTTGATGTTTTATCAAATTATTATTGCTGTACAAACCAGTGAAATTAGCGTGTCGTTTACAAGGCTTAGAAAAATTCACCAGTTAGGGAAATGAGTTCCGGATAAACTGACAAAAAGGGAGATCGATCAGCATTTAAAGCCTCATATTTATTTTCTTCGTCAACAGAGAGAAAGTTTTCTTTTTACCCTAGATCACAGTTTCGCAAGCTCGGCGATATCGCCCATAGGTGGCCGATTTCATCTGTTGGGTGGGTGATGAGAAGCTACGCAGAAAATGTTGCGTAATTGGATATTTTGGTTGGTGATCTAGAATATTGAATATTAAAAAGTTATTTCCGCATATGCTACTCGAACCGCATTCCTTTTTTCCGTCTGTTGTAACGTTCACGGCTAGGAACCGTCATGCAATTCACATTGTTGTAAACCATCTCATTCCCTCCGTGTTCCGTTGGTGAGAAGTAATTTCCACTCAAACAGCTTCTTTCCGCGAACCACTGTTCTGTGGAAGCGATCTCCTATAATGTTCAAGTATCAGGTTAGCCGTTATCTCTTATCCGTATAAACCACCATGGGCCTTGTAAAAACTTGGGTGTGCAATCGGCAAATAATCTGGAAATGTTGGTGCTTGATATAGGATTTTAGAAATAAAAAGGTATTTCAACATATGCAACCCGAAAAAAAATCTACGGTGCATAACTTCTCACACGGTGTTGGCGATATCTTAGAAGTGTGTTTGAAGTTTTATCAAATTATTATTGCTTGTACAACCAGTCAAATTATCGTGTCGTTTACAAGGTTTAGAAATATCGACCAGTTAGGGAAATTAGATTTTTTCTAGATCAGAGTTTCTCAACCTCGGCGATATCGCCTATCGGTGGCCGATTTCAGCTGTTGGCTGGGCCTTGAGCAGCTAAACAGAAAACGGTCTCCGATCGGGAATTTTAGTATTCGATGTAGAATATTGAGAATCAGATGTTGTGTCAATATATAACTACCCCAAAAATTATTCAAAAAAGATATGAAAAGAACCCGTATTAAATAAATGTCAGGAAACTAAAATGGAATAAAAGTGTCAGGTTCCTACATTCCTATAACTATCTCAGCAAGTAATGTATATTTTGATGTTTTCTACATTTTTGAGTGAGTCCATTATCATTCAAATTGTTCTTCAGAAGAAATAACATTTTTTCAGCCATTAATCAGATAAAAAAAACGAAGAACAACAACAAAATTCGCTGAGTTTTTTTGGTTTTTTTTTATTATTCGGTAGTATGTAATTTTTTTTTTAATTCTATAATTAGGACAAAAATCGTTTAATTTTTTATCAACCCTTGCAAAGCTAATCATAAAACTAAATTATACATAAACGAACACAAAGGAAGTTCGATCCGCATTTAAAGCCTCATATTTATTTTCTAGATGAGAGTTTCCCAACCTCGGCGATATCGCTCATCGGTAGCCTATTTCAACTGTTGGGTGGGCGATGAGCAGCTTTTCAGAAAATTTTGCGTGATTGCAAATTTTGGTGGGTGATCTAGGATACTGAATATTAAAATTATATTTCTGACAATGTTACCCGAAAAAATATGAAAGGATTTATGCAAAGTATCTGTATAAAGAAAAGCAGAAAATTAAATGGGAATAACTGAGTCTGTCTATATTTCTGAGATGAGGTATTATGTACATTATTTACATTATTCGGACTATTGTACTCATCTTTGTCACCATATTTATTACAACGTTTCGGCCCTTCAGTATCTGTCTATATTTCAGAGATGAGGTATTATGTACACTATTTACATTTTTCGGACTATTGTCCTCATCTTTGTCGCCATATTTATTACAACGTTTCGGCCCTTCAGTATCTGTCTATATTTCTGAGATGAGGTATTATGTACATTATTTACATTATTCGGACTATTGTCCTCATTTTTGTCGCCATATTTATTACAACGTTTCGGCCCTTCATTATCTGTCTATATTTCAGAGATGAGGTATTATGTACACTATTTACATTTTTCGGACTATTGTACTCATCTTTGTCACCATATTTATTACAACGTTTCGGCCCTTCAGTATCTGTCTATATTTCAGAGATGAGGTATTATGTACACTATTTACATTTTTCGGACTATTGTCCTCATCTTTGTCGCCATATTTATTACAACGTTTCGGCCTTTCAGTATCTGTCTATATTTCAGAGATGAGGTCATTATTCGGACTATTGTCCTCATTTTGTCGCCATATTTATTACAACGTTTCGGCCCTTCATTATCTGTCTATATTTCAGAGATGAGGTATTATGTACACTATTTACATTTTTCGACTATTGTACTCATCTTTGTCACCATATTTATTACAACGTTTCGGCCCTTCATTATCTGTCTATATTTCAGAGATGAGGTATTATGTACACTATTTACATTTTTTCGGACTATTGTCCTCATCTTTGTCGCCATATTTATTACAACGTTTCGGCCCCTTCAGTATCTGTCTATATTTCAGAGATGAGGTCTTTACATTTTTCGGACTATTGTCCTCATCTTTGTCGCCATATTTATTACAACGTTTCGGCCTTTCAGTATCTGTCTATATTTCAGAGATGAGGTATTATGTACACTATTTACATTTTTCGACTATTGTCCTCATCTTTGTCGCCATATTTATTACAACGTTTCGGCCTTTCAGTATCTGTCTATATTTCTGAGATGAGGTATTATGTACATTATTTACATTATTCGGACTATTGTCCTCATCTTTGTCGCCATATTTATTACAACGTTTCGGCCCTTCATTATCTGTCTATATTTCAGAGATGAGGTATTATGTACACTATTTACATTTTTCGGACTATTGTCCTCATCTTTGTCGCCATATTTATTACAACGTTTCGGCTATTGTATGCTCCGGTCTTCTTCAGGTGGTTGGAATGTCGAACTGAATCCTTTATTTCTCTCACTGAGGTAGACTGTTCTAGTTCCACGTACAATGTCCTCGAGGACACTTGGCAGAGTGAATAAAGGCGTTGGTTAGATCCAGTGACAGCACCCAAAGAGTGTGAGTTCAATACCCGGTTAAGGCAGTGGAGAACTTTCAGAGGGAAATTAGCAGGAGATAACTGATAACTGACATCCATCAAACATGGCACGCGGAACTAGAACAGTCTACTCCAGTGAGCGAAATGAAGGGTTCAGTTCGAAATTCCAACCACCTGAAGAAGGCCGGAGCGTACAACGGCCGAAACGTTGTGATAAATATGGCGACAAAGATGAGGACAATAGTCCGAATAATGTAAATAATATAGGGAATAAACGAATTACATTCTTAGATAAAATGTAAATATGACCGCGAACAACTAACATTTTGGTATTTTCTATAGATCGGCGAAGGCTCATTAATATTTAAATAGTTCTTCAGACAAAATAACAATTTTCCCGGTATAAATCAAATAAGAGAAGACAAAAAAAGCAATATTTGCTAGATTTTTATATGTTGGTAGAATTATTTTTAATTTTATAATTGTGAACAAAAATCGTTTCTGTCCTGTTGCAAACCAGTTACAAGAAAAGACAGGAAATAGAGGAGAGCTAGACTGGCCACATCCTGAAAGGAAAGGATATGGTATATAAAAAAAAAAATTAAATGAACAATTGTTCCGTCTCAATGACGCCTTACAATTTAAAAATTCCATGAAATCTGATCAATGAATTCGAAACTTGATCCATTGTTTAACTTTGATCTATTGTTTTTAATCGGACATTTTCTTTAAAGGGAATCAAATAAGAAAAGCGATTGTTTGAAAATAAACATTTTTCACCATTATTATCTCGATTGATTTACGTAATCCGAGTGTGCAGTCGTATAAGTGTAGGTAAGGTTTATTTTTTTACTTTCTTTCAGAAAATCAACACATTACACTCGATGCAAAATCTAAGGTTTGATGTTTTAAGTATTGACACCAAAATTTAGATTCATATCTATTATCAACTTTTAAACGTTTAATTTTAAAGATCGTCTAGAAAATGTACAGAAATGCCTAATTTCCGCAGCGTTTTGCTTAAAAACTAACTTCAAATGTTAGCATTTCAAAATTAAATCCAAATCAAGTCAATATTTTTGTATTAGATAGATTGAATAGAAAATATATTCAAACTAGCATTCTAATTATAAATGCCCCACAAGCAAAATATGTAATTTTTTACTTTATTAGATAAGTGAAAATTGTGCGAAAGATTGTAAAATTTTACGAATATTTTCTGTTAAATCACCCCAAAATAAAAAGGATTTTACTAAAATTCACGTCAAAATTCAGAAAAGTCCTTTAAAATTACTTAAAAAATATATTCATTGTTATTTTTTGCCTTATGTCTCTGTTGTAGCACAGTTACCGTCGATAATGGGTGTATCCCCATTCACATAAATACAGTAGTGAATACTGTATGTTGGTCAACAGTTGGAGATTCGTCTCTAGCTGTGCTGGCCAATGTCTCTGCGTCCGGGCAGAGGATTCCCAGATAGGCTATGTCGAAAGACAGTTGCCCCAGGTACTTTCTATTGTGTAAGTTGATGTTTCTGTGTCTACGAAATTCGTACTGTGATTCAGAGTCAGATAAATAGAATTGGGATCATCCCCAAAGATATCTATCCTTTCCAATAATCCGATATAATTGTAGTCCCAAGTAAAATTGAGCTTTTGGGTTGTGTTCAGTAATGTGGAGGCGGTTCGCTCTGGCACACAACCCACAGACTTTTGTTTTACGAGATATACCCCCAGCCAAATACCTATTTGTTTAGCAGTTAACCCTAACCTCAACCCTAACCCTAACCCTAACTGTAACACCAAAATTTAATTAAAAAAAATAAAAACGTTTGATTTAAAATTTATAATTTCTTGTGATGAATTAATATTTGCGATAAGGAACTTTACATTATTTGAGTGAATTAGCAGAAAAGATCCAAGATTAGAAGAGAGTCTAATCAACGAAATTACTCTTGTAAATTGACATGACTAATTAAGTATGAGTAAATGTTTACTTTTTAATGGATAAATGTTTGTAGCATCTCTTTTCACCTGCCTGTAATTAACCTGACAAAATAAAAGTGTTGTGCTGTAAATTTGTAATGCAGCATTTTTGCGTTAGGTTGATTGTTTCTTCATTGTTCTGGCCATGTTGGTGATATACAGTTTTTGTTTATGTATTATCCCTTTTCATGTCAAATCAACTAACTGCATATATTTCAGTTACAAATTTTATAAGGCTGTGCTTTGTCACCGGAATGAAATTCCAACGCTCCAATTTTGAACCTAAACGTAATCTTTAAAATCGTTTCCTCAAAAAACGGTAACGATTCAGAAAAAAAAATTCTTGGGACGTTATTTATCAAATTAAACTCCAACTTTCAAATTAAGTGCAATACCACGATTCCAAAATCGAACTGCTCTAGTATAAGAGTTATCGACCGTTATGTACCAAATTTAATTTCCCGCCTAATATGATGTGTTTATTTTAAAACTAATGCCCTTTTTTTCTTTATCAAGACGCAGGCGCACAAGGCTCTCCTGCTCTATTTAGCTCTTAATAAATTTAGCCTTTCTTTTATTTCTCCTAAACCCTCCATCCATTTACTGAAGCTCACTAAATATGTCTTGCGTTTCTTTCCTTTATCCCTATTGCCTTCAAGTTGTCCTTGAAATCGATGTGCCAAATGGGAAAGTCCGTCGGAACAATTGACATGAAAGTATTCATAGAAAAGGTACAGGGAAGCTACGTTACGGTAGTGAGAAAGTGACTGAAGCCGCGATGTCAGGTCAGCACTGAGAACATTGCAGATTTTTCTTTGGCTTGTGTCAAGAATCTCTAGCTACATATTGCAAGCAGCAGACTAGATGTTGCAACAATATTAAATTCATTGGTGGACTTATAAATTTGCAAGGCAGATTTGGGAGAGAACATCTGTCTAGAATGAAAAAGCATACCTACTTTATTATAAACAAACTTAACTAATGATAAAAAATAATAATTCCAATTCATCTCATCGGGAAACTTCTGACTAGGAAGGTCCACGGAGTTCCTCTTTTGATGGTGTGGTTAGAATCAGCCATTTTGTTTTGAAGTCAAACAAGATTAAAAGCAAGCATTTTATTTCTATACGGTTAAACACATCCTGGCATACTTGTAAATCAAATAAGAGAAGACAAAAAAAGCAATATTTGCTAGATTTTTATAAGTTGGTAGAATTATTTTTAATATTATAATTATGAACAAAAATCGTTTCTGTCCTGTTGCAAACCAGTTACAAGAAAAGACAGGAAATAGAGGAGAGCTAGACTGGCCACATCCTGAAAGGAAAGGATATGGTATATAAAAAAAAAAACTTAAATGAACAATTGTTCCGTCTCAATGACGCCTTACAATTTAAAAATTCCATGAAATCTGATCAATGAATTCGAAACTTGATCCATTGTTTAACTTTGAACTATTTTTTATTAATCGGACATTTTCTTTAAAGGGAATCAAATAAGAAAAGCGATTGTTTGAAAATAAACATTTTTCACCATTATTATCTCGATTGATTTACGTAATCCGAGTGTGCAGTCGTATAAGTGTAGGTAAGGTTTATTTTTTTACTTTCTTTCAGAAAATCAACACATTACACTCGATGCAAAATCTAAGGTTTGATGTTTTAAGTATTGACACCAAAATTTAGATTCATATCTATTATCAACTTTTAAACGTTTAATTTTAAAGATCGTCTAGAAAATGTACAGAAATGCCTAATTTCCGCAGCGTTTTGCTTAAAAAACTAACTCAAATGTTAGCATTTCAAAATTAAATCCAAATCAAGTCAATATTTTTGTATTAGATAGATTGAATAGAAAATATATTCAAACTAGCATTCTAATTATAAATGCCCCACAAGCAAAATATGTAATTTTTTACTTTATTAGATAAGTGAAAATTGTGCGAAAGATTGTAAAATTTTACGAATATTTTCTGTTAAATCACCCCAAAATAAAAAGGATTTTACTAAAATTCACGTCAAAATTCAGAAAAGTCCTTTAAAATTACTTAAAAAATATATTCATTGTTATTTTTTGCCTTATGTCTCTGTTGTAGCACAGTTACCGTCGATAATGGGTGTATCCCCATTCACATAAATACAGTAGTGAATACTGTATGTTGGTCAACAGTTGGAGATTCGTCTCTAGCTGTGCTGGCCAATGTCTCTGCGTCCGGGCAGAGAGGATTCCCAGATAGGCTATGTCGAAAGACAGTTGCCCCAGGTACTTTCTATTGTGTAAGTTGATGTTTCTGTGTCTACGAAATTCGTACTGTGATTCAGAGTCAGATAAATAGAATTGGGATCATCCCCAAAGATATCTATCCTTTCCAATAATCCGATATAATTGTAGTCCCAAGTAAAATTGAGCTTTGGGTTGTGTTCAGTAATGTGGAGGCGGTTCGCTCTGGCACACAACCCACAGACTTTTGTTTTACGAGATATACCCCCAGCCAAATACCTATTTGTTTAGCAGTTAACCCTAACCTCAACCCTAACCCTAACCCTAACTGTAACACCAAAATTTAATTAAAAAAAATAAAAACGTTTGATTTAAAATTTATAATTTCTTGTGATGAATTAATATTTGCGATAAGGAACTTTACATTATTTGAGTGAATTAGCAGAAAAGATCCAAGATTAGAAGAGAGTCTAATCAACGAAATTACTCTTGTAAATTGACATGACTAATTAAGTATGAGTAAATGTTTACTTTTAATGGATAAATGTTTGTAGCATCTCTTTTCACCTGCCTGTAATTAACCTGACAAAATAAAAGTGTTGTGCTGTAAATTTGTAATGCAGCATTTTGCGTTAGGGTTGATTGTTTCTTCATTGTTCTGGCCATGTTGGTGATATACAGTTTTGTTTATGTATTATCCTTTTCATGTCAAATCAACTAACTGCATATATTTTCAGTTACAAATTTTATAAGGCTGTGCTTTGTCACCGGAATGAAATTCCAACGCTCCAATTTTTGAACCTAAACGTAATCTTTAAAATCGTTTCCTCAAAAACGGTAACGATTCAGAAAAAAAATTCTTGGGACGTTATTTATCAAATTAAACTCCAACTTTCAAAATTAAGTGCAATACCACGATTCCAAAATCGAACTGCTCTAGTATAAGAGTTATCGACCGTTATGTACCAAATTTAATTTCCCGCCTAATATGATGTGTTTATTTTAAAACTAATGCCCTTTTTTTTTTTATCAAGACGCAGGCACAAGGCTCCTGCTCTATTTAGCTCTTAATAAATTTAGCCTTTCTTTTATTTCTCCTAAACCCTCCATCCATTTACTGAAGCTCACTAAATATGTCTTGCGTTTTTTCCTTTATCCCTATTGCCTTCAAGTTGTCCTTGAAATCGATGTGCCAAATGGGAAAGTCCGTCGGAACAATTGACATGAAAGTATTCATAGAAAAGGTACAGGAAGCTACGTTACGGTAGTGAGAAAGTGACTGAAGCCACGATGTCAGGTCAGCACTGAGAACATTGCAGATTTTCTTTGGCTTGTGTCAAGAATCTCTAGCTACATATTGCAAGCAGCAGACTAGATGTTGCAACAATATTAAATTCATTGGTGGACTTATAAATTTGCAAGGCAGATTTGGGAGAGAACATCTGTCTAGAATGAAAAAAGCATACCTACTTTATTATAAACAAACTTAACTAATGATAAAAATAATAATTCCAATTCATCTCATCGGGAAACTTCTGACTAGGAAGGTCCACGGAGTTCCTTTTTGATGGTGTGGTTAGAATCAGCCATTTTGTTTGAAGTCAAACAAGATTAAAAAGCAAAGCACTTTATTTCTATACGGTTAAACACATCCTGGCATACTTGTAAATCAAATAAGAGAAGACAAAAAAAGCAATATTTGCTAGATTTTTATAAGTTGGTAGAATTATTTTTAATATTATAATTATGAACAAAAATCGTTTCTGTCCTGTTGCAAACCAGTTACAAGAAAAGACAGGAAATAGAGGAGAGCTAGACTGGCCACATCCTGAAAGGAAAGGATATGGTATATAAAAAAAAAAAAAAACTAAATGAACAATTGTTCCGTCTCAATGACGCCTTACAATTTAAAAATTCCATGAAATCTGATCAATGAATTCGAAACTTGATCCATTGTTTAACTTTGAACTATTTTTTATTAATCGGACATTTTCTTTAAAGGGAATCAAATAAGAAAAGCGATTGTTTGAAAATAAACATTTTTTTTTCCATTATTATCTCGATTGATTTACGTAATCCGAGTGTGCAGTCGTATAAGTGTAGGTAAGGTTTATTTTTTTACTTTCTTTCAGAAAATCAACACATTACACTCGATGCAAAAATCTAAGGTTTGATGTTTTAAGTATTGACACCAAAATTTAGATTCATATCTATTATCAACTTTTTTAAACGTTTAATTTTAAAGATCGTCTAGAAAATGTACAGAAATGCCTAATTTCCGCAGCGTTTTGCTTAAAACTAACTTCAAATGTTAGCATTTCAAAATTAAATCAAATCAAGTCAATATTTTTGTATTAGATAGATTGAATAGAAAATATATTCAAACTAGCATTCTAATTATAAATGCCCCACAAGCAAAATATGTAATTTTTACTTTATTAGATAAGTGAAAATTGTGCGAAAGATTGTAAAATTTTACGAATATTTTCTGTTAAATCACCCCAAAATAAAAGGATTTTACTAAAATTCGTCAAAATTCAGAAAAGTCCTTTAAAATTACTTAAAAAATATATTCATTGTTATTTTTTTGCCTTATGTCTCTGTTGTAGCACAGTTACCGTCGATAATGGGTGTATCCCCATTCACATAAATACAGTAGTGAATACTGTATGTTGGTCAACAGTTGGAGATTCGTCTCTAGCTGTGCTGGCCAATGTCTCTGCGTCCGGGCAGAGGATTCCCCAGATAGGCTATGTCGAAAGACAGTTGCCCCAGGTACTTTCTATTGTGTAAGTTGATGTTTCTGTGTCTACGAAATTCGTACTGTGATTCAGAGTCAGATAAATAGAATTGGGATCATCCCCAAAGATATCTATCCTTTCCAATAATCCGATATAATTGTAGTCCCAAGTAAAATTGAGCTTTGGGTTGTGTTCAGTAATGTGAGGCGGTTCGCTCTGGCACACAACCCACAGACTTTGTTTTTACGAGATATACCCCAGCCAAATACCTATTTGTTTAGCAGTTAACCCTAACCTCAACCCTAACCCTAACCCTAACTGTAACACCAAAATTTAATTAAAAAAAATAAAAACGTTTGATTTAAAATTTATAATTTCTTGTGATGAATTAATATTTGCGATAAGGAACTTTTACATTATTTGAGTGAATTAGCAGAAAAGATCCAAGATTAGAAGAGAGTCTAATCAACGAAATTACTCTTGTAAATTGACATGACTAATTAATTGTATGAGTAAATGTTTACTTTTAATGGATAAATGTTTGTAGCATCTCTTTTCACCTGCCTGTAATTAACCTGACAAAATAAAAGTGTTGTGCTGTAAATTTGTAATGCAGCATTTTGCGTTAGGGTTGATTGTTTCTTCATTGTTCTGGCCATGTTGGTGATATACAGTTTTTTGTTTATGTATTATCCCTTTTCATGTCAAATCAACTAACTGCATATATTTTCAGTTACAAATTTTATAAGGCTGTGCTTTGTCACCGGAATGAAATTCAACGCTCCAATTTTGAACCTAAACGTAATCTTTTGAAAAATCGTTTCCTCAAAAACGGTAACGATTCAGAAAAAAATTCTTGGGACGTTATTTATCAAATTAAACTCCAACTTTCAAATTAAGTGCAATACCACGATTCCAAAATCGAACTGCTCTAGTATAAGAGTTATCGACCGTTATGTACCAAATTTAATTTCCCGCCTAATATGATGTGTTTATTTTAAAACTAATGCCCTTTTTTTTTATCAAGACGCAGGCGCACAAGGCTCTCCTGCTCTATTTAGCTCTTAATAAATTTAGCCTTTCTTTTATTTCTCCTAAACCCTCCATCCATTTACTGAAGCTCACTAAATATGTCTTGCGTTTCTTTCCTTTATCCCTATTGCCTTCAAGTTGTCCTTGAAATCGATGTGCCAAATGGGAAAGTCCGTCGGAACAATTGACATGAAAGTATTCATAGAAAAGGCACAGGAAGCTACGTTACGGTAGTGAGAAAGTGACTGAAGCCGCGATGTCAGGTCAGCACTGAGAACATTGCAGATTTTTTCTTTGGCTTGTGTCAAGAATTCTAGCTACATATTGCAAGCAGCAGACTAGATGTTGCAACAATATTAAATTCATTGGTGGACTTATAAATTTGCAAGGCAGATTTGGGAGAGAACATCTGTCTAGAATGAAAAAGCATACCTACTTTATTATAAACAAACTTAACTAATGATAAAAAATAATAATTCCAATTCATCTCATCGGGAAACTTCTGACTAGGAAGGTCCACGGAGTTCCTCTTTTGATGGTGTGGTTAGAATCAGCCATTTTGTTTGAAGTCAAACAAGATTAAAAGCAAGCATTTTATTTCTATACGGTTAAACACATCCTGGCATACTTGTAAATCAAATAAGAGAAGACAAAAAAAGCAATATTTGCTAGATTTTTATAAGTTGGTAGAATTATTTTTAATATTATAATTATGAACAAAAATCGTTTCTGTCCTGTTGCAAACCAGTTACAAGAAAAGACAGGAAATAGAGGAGAGCTAGACTGGCCACATCCTGAAAGGAAAGGATATGGTATATAAAAAAAAACTAAATGAACAATTGTTCCGTCTCAATGACGCCTTACAATTTAAAAATTCCATGAAATCTGATCAATGAATTCGAAACTTGATCCATTGTTTAACTTTGAACTATTTTTTATTAATCGGACATTTTTCTTTAAAGGGAATCAAATAAGAAAAGCGATTGTTTGAAAATAAACATTTTCACCATTATTATCTCGATTGATTTACGTAATCCGAGTGTGCAGTCGTATAAGTGTAGGTAAGGTTTATTTTTTACTTTCTTTCAGAAAATCAACACATTACACTCGATGCAAAATCTAAGGTTTGATGTTTTAAGTATTGACACCAAAATTTAGATTCATATCTATTATCAACTTTTAAACGTTTAATTTTAAAGATCGTCTAGAAAATGTACAGAAATGCCTAATTTCCGCAGCGTTTTGCTTAAAAACTAACTTCAAATGTTAGCATTTCAAAATTAAATCCAAATCAAGTCAATATTTTTGTATTAGATAGATTGAATAGAAAATATATTCAAACTAGCATTCTAATTATAAATGCCCCACAAGCAAAATATGTAATTTTTACTTTATTAGATAAGTGAAAATTGTGCGAAAGATTGTAAAATTTTACGAATATTTTCTGTTAAATCACCCCAAAATAAAAAGGATTTTACTAAAATTCACGTCAAAATTCAGAAAAGTCCTTTAAAATTACTTAAAAATATATTCATTGTTATTTTTGCCTTATGTCTCTGTTGTAGCACAGTTACCGTCGATAATGGGTGTATCCCCATTCACATAAATACAGTAGTGAATACTGTATGTTGGTCAACAGTTGAGATTCGTCTCTAGCTGTGTTGGCCAATGTCTCTGCGTCCGGGCAGAGAGGATTCCCCAGATAGGCTATGTCGAAAGACAGTTGCCCCAGGTACTTTCTATTGTGTAAGTTGATGTTTCTGTGTCTACGAAATTCGTACTGTGATTCAGAGTCAGATAAATAGAATTGGGATCATCCCCAAAGATATCTATCCTTTCCAATAATCCGATATAATTGTAGTCCCAAGTAAAATTGAGCTTTGGGTTGTGTTCAGTAATGTGGGAGGCGGTTCGCTCTGGCACACAACCCACAGACTTTTGTTTTACGAGATATACCCCTCAGCCAAATACCTATTTGTTTAGCAGTTAACCCCTAACCTCAACCCTAACCCTAACCCTAACTGTAACACCAAAATTTAATAAAAAAAAAAAAAAACGTTTGATTTAAAATTTATAATTTCTTGTGATGAATTAATATTTGCGATAAGGAACTTTACATTATTTGAGTGAATTAGCAGAAAAGATCCAAGATTAGAAGAGAGTCTAATCAACGAAATTACTCTTGTAAATTGACATGACTAATTAAGTATGAGTAAATGTTTACTTTTTAATGGATAAATGTTTGTAGCATCTCTTTTCACCTGCCTGTAATTAACCTGACAAAATAAAAGTGTTGTGCTGTAAATTTGTAATGCAGCATTTTGCGTTAGGGTTGATTGTTTCTTCATTGTTCTGGCCATGTTGGTGATATACAGTTTTTGTTTATGTATTATCCCTTTTCATGTCAAATCAACTAACTGCATATATTTCAGTTACAAATTTTATAAGGCTGTGCTTTGTCACCGGAATGAAATTCCAACGCTCCAATTTTGAACCTAAACGTAATCTTTAAAATCGTTTCCTCAAAAAACGGTAACGATTCAGAAAAAAAATTCTTGGGACGTTATTTATCAAATTAAACTCCAACTTTCAAATTAAGTGCAATACCACGATTCCAAAATCGAACTGCTCTAGTATAAGAGTTATCGACCGTTATGTACCAAATTTAATTTCCCGCCTAATATGATGTGTTTATTTTAAAACTAATGCCCTTTTTTTCTTTATCAAGACGCAGGCGCACAAGGCTCTCCTGCTCTATTTAGCTCTTAATAAATTTAGCCTTTCTTTTATTTCTCCTAAACCCTCCATCCATTTACTGAAGCTCACTAAATATGTCTTGCGTTTCTTTCCTTTATCCCTATTGCCTTCAAGTTGTCCTTGAAATCGATGTGCCAAATGGGAAAGTCCGTCGGAACAATTGACATGAAAGTATTCATAGAAAAGGTACAGGAAGCTACGTTACGGTAGTGAGAAAGTGACTGAAGCCGCGATGTCAGGTCAGCACTGAGAACATTGCAGATTTTTCTTTGGCTTGTGTCAAGAATCTCTAGCTACATATTGCAAGCAGCAGACTAGATGTTGCAACAATATTAAATTCATTGGTGGACTTATAAATTTGCAAGGCAGATTTGGGAGAGAACATCTGTCTAGAATGAAAAAGCATACCTACTTTATTATAAACAAACTTAACTAATGATAAAAAATAATAATTCCAATTCATCTCATCGGGAAACTTCTGACTAGGAAGGTCCACGGAGTTCCTCTTTTGATGGTGTGGTTAGAATCAGCCATTTTGTTCGAAGTCAAACAAGATTAAAAGCAAGCATTTTATTTCTATACGGTTAAACACATCCTGGCATACTTGTATAATCTTACAGACAACTGACGACATATTTAAGTAATTTGTAATGGCGTTCGTTACATTTTGGCTCTGAGTAATCTAGAATTATTATCTGTACAATTTCCTCACTTCCTAAAACTGTTCTCTTTTGAATTTAAACGCAGAGTCCTGGACATAATGGCGTCTTTATTTGAATCTGAAACGAAATAACTGTGAATCTCTTTTCTCAATGTTAATCCGCCTTCTACATATTTGTTGTTAATATGCAGTCTTTGATGTGAGCCGGTGTCCGTGGTCCGGGAATTGTTTGAGGATTAAATACTATGTCAATTATTGCATAACTTCCAAAAGAAAGCAGCAGATTACCTTTCGTTAATGGAATAGTGTCCATAAATAGACACCAGTTTAGCATTTATAGGAGATGGCAAGCAGCTTAATCTTGTAAACAAAACAAATCGATCCCCTCTTCTTTCCACTTGTATAATCCGTACCATTGGGATATTTAAACGATGGTAGACACTGAGGCCATGCAAGTGAACACTAGAATCGTGTCGGTAGTGGGGAAGATCATCAAGAACAGAGAATCCAGTATTAGAGATTGAAGACTTTCGATTATTTTCGAGCTAGGACGTCAAGAGAACGTTTCAAGAAAGAATATTCTAAACAGAAAAAAAAACTGTACGAATACCAAGCCGAAAAATAACTGATAAAAACGATGAAATGTTGTGTAATGCTATACATCATTCAGTAAAAGACTTGAGAGCCGCTTAAGGTAGAGTGTTACCGTGAAAAATTATATTATTGTTGTAGCATACCTACGGACGATAATGGATATACCCCCATTCCCATAAATACAGTAGTACGTACGCGGTCTAATGTTTGAGATTCCTCTACAGCTTTGCTGGTCAGACTCTCTGTCTGCCGGCAGAGAGGATCCCCAGACGATGCTATGTCGAAGGGCAGAGTCTCCTCTCGAGAAACAGCTACTCGACCCCGTTTTATACAGGGTCTACGGGGAATTCTTGGCTAGCCTACAGGCTGGGATGGCCCGTATTAAATTCAGCCTTAGGCCACACCTGACCGCGTGGGGCGGTTGGTAGATATCCTACAATTGAAGATACGTCTACAGCTGTGCTGGTCAAACTCTTTTCCTGCGGGCAAAGAGGATCCCCAGACGATGCTATGTCGAAGAGGAGAGTCTCGTCTCGGAAAACAGCTACCCGACCCCGTTGTATACTGGGTCTACGAGTAATTTTTTGACCAGCCTACGGGATTGGATACCCCGCATTAAATTCATCCTTGTGCCACATCTGACCGCGTGGAGTGGTTGGTAGATATCCTAGAGTCGAAGATACGTCTCCAGCTGTGCTGGTCAAACTCTCTGCCTCCGGGCAGGGAGGATCCCCAGACTAGGCTGTGTCGAAGGGCAGAATCTCGTCTCGGGAAACCGCTACCCGACCCCGTTTTATCCGGAGTCTAAGGAGAATTTTTGGCCGAGCCAACGGGCTATGATACCCCACATTAAACTCAGCCTTGTGCCACACCTGATCACGTGGGACTGTTGGTAGATATCGTATATTTGGAGATTCATTGTGGAATTCACTTGACTGGCACAAAAAAAATCCCCCTCTTCTTTTCAATTGTATAATCCGTACTAATCGATAAAAGTTAAAAATTAGTTACAAAATCGCGTAGCTATCTTGGAGAAATGGTTAAACAGAACAGAGGATATGTGTCACAAGAGAAGTCGGCAGGGTCGGAACAATGGCGCTGGTGATAACGTATAATCTCTATTGGGAACCAACAGACTACATACCGAAGGCATGCCGGTTTAAAAACAGCGAGTGCAATACGATATTGATAAGTTATTATTGGATTTATTTAATATATACAGTCAGATGTTCCTAACAGAACTAGACCTCCTAGCAGGATTTAACGGCTAGACGTAACCGTAAGTTCTATGCTAACAGTTTCTTCGCTCGCACTCCTCGCTTGTGAAAATTTTGTTATATATATATATATATATATATATATATATATATATATATATATATATAACTAGTGAGTTAGTCCAAATGCCTTGACTCGCTTTATAGTCTACCAATAGAAGGTTAACCAATCAGAAGACGTAGAATATTCTATCCGTCGTGTATAAAGGCGGCCATTTTGTCTACTCTACCTGAATGTCCAGTCCAGCTTGTCAGGCGAAGAGAACCAGAAGGAAGAACTACGCTCTGCTACTTTTACCGGGATATCCACTGCTAACCTGAACTACGCTTCCCTACTGTCTTCGAAATATTCACTGCTAACCTCTGGATTCTATACGCGAAGACGACCGTCATGAATCTCTTCCAGTTCCATGCTTTCCAGTTAACTTTGATCTTCAAAAATTTAAATGCCATGTCAATCTTTATCTTCTGTCTTCTTAATACCAGTTCTTTTATTGTCCTTTCGCCTTACTAGTATTTTATTTTCTCTGATTCTTTCACGCTCAGTAACCTCTTGTGTCTCTACAGACTGCTGGCTTTCACAGTCAACTTTGATCTTAGAAAATTTAAATACAATGTCAATCGTTATCTTCTGTCTTCGGAATGCCTGTTCTTTTATTGTCCTCTCTCCTTAACAGTATTTTATTTTCTCTTACTTTCACACTCAGTAAGCCCTTGTGTCACTACCGGCTTTTGATTTTCCTAGTCAAATTTATCCTTACCTTCTGTCTTCTCAATTCCTGTTCTTTTATTGTCCTCTCGCCTTAATAGTATTTTATTTTCTCTTATTCTTTCATACTCAGTAACTGTTCTGGAGTGATTTCACAATGGAGGCTTGTATTTGTACTAAGTCGTTACTAAAATAGGTTCGACGTACAAAACGTTAGGAACTTGATATAATAGGTAATGACGCAGAGTAATCTAGTTCTGGTCGCTGATACTTTCGTATTCGGCTAACTGTCGTCCGGGATCGACTGACTCACTGACTCCTCGTTACTATTACTACTCCTACTTATTATAGGTGGGAGAGTCTATTAACCATAGAATAGGTGTGTTCCACTATAACAGTAACCCCTTGTATCTCTACAGACTGCTGGCTTTCACAGTTAAATTTGATCTTCCAAAATTTAAATGCAATGTCAATCGTTATCTTCTGTCTTTTTAATTCTTATTGTTCTTTCTCCTTAATAATAGATTTTTTGTCATATTTTCTAACACTCAGTAACCCCCTCCCCTTGCGTCTTAGTGGCTTTATTTCTTTGCTTGGTGTGAAATTATTAAAACATTACCGATACACATTAAAGATGTGTTAGGATGTAATGATTATGAGGATAAGGCGGGTAGATAATGATTGACACTTGACATTATTGCCTTAGCAATTAACGTAAAATCAGCATTCCATTACGTCTCAGCAAAAAACATCAGGCCGAGAAAGTGCAAGGATTTACTCACCTTGTTTGTTGGTTAGAATCAGCCATACTAGAAGGCAAAGAAATGTCTTCTAAGATGATTAAATGTGAGAATTTTTTTTCTGTTCATATTTCTGAGATGAGGTATTTTATCTATTTATACTATTTAAATCGTTCAGACTGCTGTCCTTATCTTTATTGCAGTATTCACGATGTTTCAATCGTTATACGCTTCGACTTATCCTTCCAATCATCACATCCTATCACCTCTTTCATTTATCTCACGTACGTCATTCATAATTGTTGTAACTTAGGGAAGGATACTAAATACAATAATCAAACGAATCTTGGTAATGAACGATAATACTTAGAACAAGAACAACACATATAAGATTCGCCAGCGGCGCGTAGAAGAAGTAGTGAACTGCTAGAAGTGAGTCAATTGAATTCCACAATAACTCTCCAACTCTAGAATATCTACCAACCGTCCAACGCGGTTAGATGTGGCACAAGGCTGAATTTAATGTGGGTATCCGAGCCCGTAGGCTCGGCCAAAAATTCCCCATAGACCCGAATTGTTTTGTTAATATTATGCCTATAATAATAAATTCTAAAAAGTTTTCTTGATTTGTTAGCAATGTCCCTGTATATGGGTTAAATAATGGGGATGATAAAACGCATTCTTGTCTTCCGCCATTTTCTCTTGAATTGCATCTTATTTATGACTAGAAGACGCCCTTTAGGCGGACTATGGCTAGCTCCTTCGGAGGGCTTTTGGGCCTTCGACCTTTTACATTGAGCGTTTTATGTACGTAAATGTTATATAAGTTTAGAAATAATAAATTATTTTATCTTTATTCGACACCTTAATTCGTCATAATCTTTCTTCGTATACGCAACCGATCTCCGTATTTTGTTTACAATTATTTAGCGCGCAATTTTTATTTTCTTTAAAAATCACCATTCTTTATGATCCCTTCACATAAAGTCACTCTTAAAAGACATTAGGGAACCTGAACTATGTAATATTTCGAATACGTCACAGTACGCGTTCTAGAAAAAAAAACATATGAGCCACATACCGTTCCCCGCTTAAGTTTTAATTACAACTAGCAGTAGAGCCCGGCGTTTCCCGGGAATGGAAGAGTAAGAGACAGATCAAGTATCGACCATCATAAAGACTGAAAAATAAAATTGACAAAGATTATTGTTTAAGGTTGACGGATACGCATGTCTTAATTAGTTTTTTTTTTTTTTTTTTCGTCAAACACAAATTCAAACAAAAACATTGGTTTTAATCGTTATGAGTCTACCGATTGAATAGAATTTTATTATAAACAAATGTCTTGTAAATGGAGATTTTAAAGCATTCTGAATGTAAAAATAAAGAAAAAAGTGTGCAAGACAATAAGAAACACTACCTGCCAAAAAATAAGTGAATTTTTGTTGAAATTGGTTGAAAAATATAGGAAATCCGATCTCATATATAAACGAACACACACACACCCACACACCCACACACAAACAACCAACCTGGGTTTTATAATAACTATAACTCGATATGAGTTGTCCCCCTCTCATTAATGCCTCTTAATCGTGTTTTCAAATTGATTTCATGCAAAAACAATTGTGTTTTTCCAATTTTTGGCGCTGTCAGAACCACCGCCAGGTAATTTTACGTAGTCCTGTGAAGTTTTGTTGAACTCGGTTGAAAAATGTAGGAAATACGATCCCATATATAAACGTACAGACACACACACACACACTGCGCTTTATGATAAGTAAGATTTAGTAAGACGATATCAACTGCAATTTCAACGAAAAACAAAATTAAAATTAAACCTGTAATAATTTTTTTTTTAAACTTTTCCCTCTGTTCGATATTAAATTTAACTTTAAAAGAGTTATTTATTTAAATTTTAATCGCGAATCTAAAGACGGACATGCAATGTGATGGGTCCTGATCTGGCAGTTACTTTCTCAGAAACGTGCCGTTGCTTCCCCCTCTCATTTTCTACAAGTATTTTTATGGCAACTGTTCCGACGAGCTACTTTCGCTGGTTCCCAAACTGCATGAATTTAAGCGTGCTACGAGGTTGGCGTCTTGGTCCCATACCTATAAAAACGACTAAATGTAACCGCCTCTTCTACTCCAACAGCTTCTTCACTCGCACTTCCCATCTGTGAAACTCCCTTCCCCTTACTTGCTTCCCTGATAACTATAATCTTCAAATATTCAAATGTAATGTCAATCAACATCTTCTGATAACTTGATCTTGTTCCTCGTTAACTCTTTATCCTTTCGTCAAACATACCTCTTTACTCTTGCTCTCACTCTCTGTGACCCCTTATGTGCTAACGACACTCCCGCCATGGAGTGAAATGCTTTAAAAAAAGTGTAATTACAGAAGTTACTACCTGTGACTTCAGGTTGATTATGATTCTCCGAAATCAAAAAACAAATGAACGGTTGGACGGACGAATAAACGTACATTACCCTTTATTTATATAGATTAATTACTTTTCATATGAACCGAAGTTTTAGCCATTTCCGTTTTATATTCGAGGAAATTCAGTTTAAAGTCACTTTCTAGTTAATATTGGTACTGAATGACACGATAGAAAAAATCTACGTAATCTCAATTCGGCGATGTTTGAAAAAATATTTATACAAGTCAAACACATCAGTTGAACCTTTTTTTGCTTTTGATAAATAATTTTTTTTTTCATTATTTTGTACGTTTTTAATATTTTTTCTTTCTTTACTTATTTATTTAATCATTTATTTATTTTGTCCATGTCAGTTTCTCTTTCATACGTTTCTTTTCCTGGCTATAATCTCTCTTGTAGATTGTGATTCGCTTATCAGGCGTTCGTAATCGAACTTCAAAAGAATTTTTATTAAATAACTTTACAAACTATTCCTCCTAATCGAACGCACATCTATCGATTTTAGGAGCTGTTAGTATGTCCATTAATATATATTAAAAAATCTATTTCCAACCACAAGACGCCGATACATGTACACAGAAATAAAAAAAGAAGAGATTGTAAAAGACATCTGCCATACCATGATATTTAGCAACTTCTTCTACCAGACCATTTAACTAGTCGACTGAGTTCAGGTGCAAAATTAATGCCACATTATGATAGCCTTCTGCCAGACTAGGTTGATTTCATTAAATAAATATCTATCTGAATATAACGAACCAGGCTGGAATTAGAACTCGGCTATCCGATTCGCGATTCCGAGCGGTCATTCATTTGCACCACTGGCACATCCAAGCTTAGAGGATCGGGGATTCGCAACCGGTCACCCATATAGGTAGTGACCAGGATCGACGTTGATTAACTTCGGTGATCGTAATGTGATATGGCAGTCAGCCAAGAAAAGAGGAAGTATTTTGGCAAATAAACTCACCTAGAACTATCTCAGCTGCTTAGGCATTTGTATGAACATGATTGTAAAGCAATCATATCCGTCATAAACGCCAGGTATGTTCAAAGCTCGGTCCCGGGTCCAATGCTTGCCTCGATGTCCAAATATGGCCCGGGGTCCAAATAAGGCCCGGGGTCCAAGTAAGGACCGGGGTCCAAATACGGCCTGGGGTCCAAATAAGGCCCGGGGTCCAAAGCTCGGCCCGAGGTCCAAATATGTCCCGGGGTCCAAAGCTCGGCCCGGAGTCTAAAGCTCGCCCCGAGGTCCAAATACGGCCCGGGGTCTAAAGCTCGGCCCGGGTCCAAATACGGCCTGGGGTCCAAATAAGGCCCGGGGTCCAAATTAGGCCCGGAGTCCAAAGCTCGGCCCGAGGTCCAAAGCTCAGCCCGGTGTCCAAATACAGTCCGGGAGCCAAATCCAGCCCGCGGTCAAATTTCATATGGCCTCCATCTTCTGTCAAAGAATGTACCACTTACGGCCCGCCAGTATCATCAGTTAGAGTATGCAAAGTATATGCATTTTCATGTTTTACCAAAAGATGGCAGCAGCACTATATGGCCGCCCTCTGCCTGAGTAATCCTAAAACTTTCCTGCCAATTTCTAAAATCCCTGCCTTTGAACCAAACCTGCCATATATACTGCAGTTTACATCTCAGTATCACCCTTCACGTTAGTGAAGTCAAGTTATTTGTTTTGGTCATCTCAGATGAATAAATTCTAAAATCTTAGTGAATTAAATTTGTTTTATGTTGCTTAAAATCAGTTATAAATAAACTTGGACATTTGAACTTGTGTCGCTTTATATTTTCGACTTCTTAATAAGATGAATGTTGATGTCATGTTCCTATTCATATGTTTTTAACTTAAAAGTTGACAGATAACATTAATTACCAATAATATGTAATGTTTAAGATTAACCTGATATATAGTATAGCTTCCTGTAAGTACATTTTTTTTATCAGACATATTTGATTTCATCTTATATGGACTTATCCCAGGCTGGGTGATTTTGGTAAGACCTGTTTAAATTTATTTGTCATCCATGTGAAGAAAGAAAAATCTGAAATTTGCAATAAAATTTCCATAATGGTTCAAAGAATGCCAAAAAGAATGGTTGTACCCCACGCATACTGAAGTAATCAATTCAGCCCTTCTTTGAAAAAAGTTTGGACACTACTGATATACGTCATTTAATAAGAGATATATGTGTCATTTTTAGGTCGATTGTGGTAATCCTTTATAGGACAATTGTATCCGTCATTTGAAGGACAAAATTATTTGTCTTTTTGTATGTCAAATATATCTTTTGTAGGGCTATAGTATTATCTATTCGTAAGACAATCGTATTCGATATATAAGAATAATAGTCATCATTTTAGATTAAATATATTCAGTGTTTAAAAGACCATTTGTATTCACTATTTGTAGGGCTTTCGTATTCACCATTTTTAGATTCATTGTAATCGCTATTTATAGTTCAGTACTCTTTTCTTTGTTTCTAACGCTATTTGTTCCTGTTTCTTAATACTCTGCTTAGCTTTTTGAAGGCATCTCTTGCTATTCCCACTGTGCCTTCGGATTCCAGTGTTGCGTTTTCCGCCCTCTACTAATATGCTTCCTAGATGTTTAGATTTTTGTTAGTATTTTCTTTTTAGAGCTCACCTAAAACAAGGTAGTAAAGCCACTGAGACACAAGGGGGGGTTACTGGGTGTGGAAAAGTTAGAAACAGGAGCAAGAGCAAAAGACGAGTAATCAGGAGGGCAGTAGATAGCGATTGACATTGCATTTAATTTTTTTGGCGATTAAAACTAATTCGAAAGCATGGAACTGGAAGGGAGTTCCACAAGCGAGAAGTGCGAGAAAAGAAACAGTTAGCATTGCACTTAATCGTTACATCTAGCCAACTGAACTCTAAATTGGTGTCACTTCATCGCCAGTTTACTACGGGACTTAAGTTCAAACAGTCTATGAACCATAGCGGAGAGCTGATCATAAAAAAATTGCCAATGAAGTATTTATAGAAAAGGGAAAGGCAGGCAACTTAACGGCGAATTGGAGCCGATACGCCAGATCAGGACGAATAATATAGCTGATTCTTCTAAAGTTTAGGCCCCAAAAAGACATCATCCCATTAGAACAAATATTTATTTAAAAAAAGGGGGGCTCACGTAAGATACGTTACGGCGATGAGAAAATTGGCTGTAATGAATAGACTCGGGAGAGTTCCACAAGCAAGACGTGCGAGAAAAGTAACTGTTAACATAGAATTACGGCTACATCTAGCCAATTCAACTGTAAATTGACGAGACTTTATTGCTAATCTAGTACTGCGATTAAATTCATAATTTCTAGGTACCATTGAGGAAAGTTCATCAGAATAATTACCATGGAAGTATTTATAGAAAAGGCAAATGGAGGCAAATTAACGGCCGTGGGAAAGTGACTGAAGCCGAGATGCCAGGTCAGGACAAGTAATATTGCTGATTCTTCTAAAATTTAGGTCCCAAAAATGACATCATCCCATTAGAACAAATATTTATAGAAAAGGCTCAGGTAAGATATGTTACGGTGGTGGGAGTGTCGATTGTAAAGAATCTGGCCCGAGTGAGATCCAATAGCTGGCTGCCACAAAAAGGCAAGAAGATTCTATTGGCCAGCGTGAGAGCCAACAGCTGACTGACACGAATGTTAACTAGCATGCAAAAAAAATCGATAGCTGCATTCGTCACAAGTGGGAAAAATTTAAATCTGCATAGCACTTTACTCCATTTGTCTCATTCGCTTGCTTGAAATCAAAGTTGATTCTGATTCCGCAGAACTGGGTTGAGCGTGAAAAAGTATTTGTTGTTAACATTCTTTTTTCATTCGGTTTTTCCAGTTACGAGTCCTTTTTTAAAGCTGATCGTTTTGTGTTCATTTTGTTTAGTTCTTTTTTCGTAACAGATTTAATGTTTAGTGTAGAGCTTGGAAAAAATTCGCATTGTCAGATAGGCAAGAAGTAAGGCATGTAGCAACATCAGCACGGCTAAGGGCACTCCTTTAAAGGCAAGAAAGGGCAAAAATATTTTAAGTCAAGTGATAGCGATTGCTGTATGAGTCGTACGATTTTTGAATCAAGCACGGGCAACGCCGGGCCATGCTGCTAGTCTCTGAATATACAGTACATATATACATTGGACCATATATGGTATCTATATTCCAAGCATGGACGAATAATATCAAGATCTTAGAATATTGGATTTCATATCTTACAGTCGTTAAATGTATGGCGCTTTTGAAAAGTAAAATCCAGCTAGTCTTCCACTAAAAGTGAATTAAATCCAGAAAATGCAGAAAAAAATGTATTTACTGTAAAATGAAACAAATTCGTACGCGCTAATACTCAGTCAGTGTGACTCAAACACATATGTGAGCGCTTGTACACGCGATATTTACAAATAATTCTCTGTTCGCATTCCGAGCTTTTGTTTTTGTTTTTGGGGTTCTTATTTCCAATGGTGTTTGGCAAAGATATTGGCATTGCATAAATAAACCGAGCGCTTCTGTCACATCTAATTTGTACCATCATCAGAGGATTTCGATTTCTAAGCGACAAAATAAATTAAATGTCATGCCACATGCATCTTCATTTTTTCTCTTTCATTTTTCTAGATTTTCCTAGTTTTTAATTTATTCACTTTTCTTTCGTTTTTCCATTCACCGTTTCTTTTCCTTTATCCCCTCTCTCTCTAAATTAAACGTGTCTCTCTTTCTTTTCTTAATTTCTTTCCTTTTTTTTCTTTAATTTCGAACTGGAATCCGTACGTTTTTTCTTTCTTTATTTATTTACATTTTTTTTTTTTTTTGCTTTTTCTCCCGCGAACTTGAATGTGTTTTCTTTCTTTTATTTTATTCTGTGAAACTTGAGTCATTTTTTTTCTTTTTTATTTACTTATTTTCTCTCTATGATTTGTTTTTCTTTCTTTGTTTTTTCTTCTCTAACTTCAATCTCACTTTCCTTCAGTCTTTTTTCCTCCAATTTGAATCTGTCTTTTTCTTTCCTTATTTCCTCTTTACCTTCTTTTTCTCTTTCACTTCTAATTCGAATTTTTGTTTGCTTCTTTGTTTCTTTCCTTCCTTTTTTCTTTTCTAACTTCCTCTCTCCTTCATTTGTGTTTTTGTCCTTTGATTTTAGTCAATCGTCTTTTTTCCTTCCTTTTCTCTTCAGTTAAAACTTTTTTTCATCTTTCTTTTTTCGCTTTCATTCGCCACTGACTTGAATATTTCTTTCTTTCCAATCTAAATACATTTTCTTTCTTTCTTTCTTTATTTGCTCTTTGGCTTATGTCTTTCTTTCTTTTCTTTCTCTTTCTACTCTCTAACATGAGACTTTCTTTCCTTTCCATCCTTCTACTCTAGCTTGTGTCTTTCTTTCTTTCTTTCTTTCTTTCTTTTCTCTGTCTTGTGCCTTTCTTTCTTTGGCCTTTCTTCTGTAACTTGTACCTGTCATTCTTTATTACTTTCTTTATTTTACAGAACTCGAAACTTTCTTTCTTTTTTTGCTTTCTTTCTTTTTTATTTATTTCTTTTCCTTCTTTCTTTTTTCTTTTCTAATTTGTGTCTATTTTTCGATTTTTCTTTTACTCCTTTCTAGATTGTGTTTTTTTCTTTATTTTCCTTCATCTTTCATCTATCTTCTTTCTTCCTTTTCTTTCTTTCTTTCTTTCTTTCTTTCACCTTCTCTCCATTTTCTTTCTTTCTTTCTTTCAAAATCTCTCTACTTTCGTTCTCTTTCCTTTTTCTTTCTTTCCCTCATTAATTCATTCATTCATTCTTTCTTTCTTTCACAATCTAATTTTCTATCTTTTTTCTTTATTTCTTTCTTTCTTTCTTTCTTTCTTTCTTTCTTTCTACTTTCCTCCTCTTTCTGGTTTTGAATCTGTACTTTTCTCCCCTCTCTCTCTACTCTCTTTCTTTATTTCTTTATTTCTTTCTCTCTTTCTTTCTTTCTTTCTCCTCTCGTTTTCATTCTCTTTTTCTTATCATTCTTCTAATACCATTCTTATAATATTTTTTTATTCTATTTCTTTCTTTCTTTGTTTCTTTCTTATTATTACTCCCTTCTCCCTTTCTGTCCTGATTACTTTCTTCCGATTTTCTTTCTTTCTTTCTTTCTTTCTTTCTTTCTTTCTTTCTTTTCATTTTCACTTCCTTAACGTTAATTTCTTTTTTTACTTTTAGATCTTTCTTTCTTTCCTTCTTCCTTCCTTTCTTTCTTTTTTCTTTCTTTCTTTCTTTCTTCGTTCCTTTCTTTCTTTCTTTCTTTCTTTCTTTCTTTCTTTCTTTCTTTCTACTCTAACTAGCGCTTTCTTTCCTTTTCTTTATCCGACCTCTGTCGTTTTTTTACATTATTTATTTCTGTCGAACTCCTCTTTCTTTCTTTCTTTCTTTCTTTCTTTCTTTCTTTCTTTCTTTAGTCTCTTTTTATTTTCTTTCCTCTTTCTCCTCGCTTTCTGTCCCCCTGACTTGCATTTCGTTTATGTTATTTATGCGATTTACTATTTCTTTAAAGTTAATTCGCTTCGTTTTCAATTCCGCCCGGCTAATGAGACTGTTCGAATTGTGAATTAGATACACAAATAAAAAAAAAACAAATAAAGAGACTCATTTATTTTTTGTATCTACGCCCCACCCTCACTCGACAAAACGCCACATCTTCCGCAGAATCACCATCAAAACTAAAATCTGTTTTATTAAATTAAATAGCAATGGTAAGAGTATCATTCGCTGTAACTAGCATAATAACCGTAAAAAATAGGAAGCTTATTACGCATTTATTGGCCATTCTGCCTAGTAACACTTTACGCCTGCGCTCTGCCTAGATTCAAAGAGTCCGATCCATGCGATTCTGCTAGGATGTAATGTAGTACCAGCTCTTTCTTCCTCTTCAAATCACGAAGAAAGTTTGGGTAGGTAATTAAAACTCTGCGACTGCGTCTCCTTCATTGCACTAAAGGGCTAACGTTGGTCGCGAGTACGGGTTACGTTGACAGTGACCGTCTCTTATTGAGATATATATTACTTTTGAGTTACATTTAGATATTACTGTGGCTTTATATATTACGTTACTTTCTAGGCATTTTCTGGTAAGTGAGCATTCGTAATTTGCTTTGCCGTTTCACGTTGCTTTGTATGTAATTGTTATATTACTCTTGTCTTTGAGTATGAGTTTCAATTTGTTTTTTTAAATCTCAAGTATTTCTTCCGAATATTTTGTTATGAAGGTTATTTGATTTTTTTAAGTGCATGTGAATAAATTTGATAAATATTTTACTGATATTTATTTTTACATTGATGTCATATGGTATGTGGAGTGATATGAGAACCATTTATTTCTGATTGATTTCTCAGCTGCCTTTGCTTCATTTTTAATCATTCCACCCCAAGCAAGGTAATAAATACACTAAGACGCAGGTGGGGGGGTAACTCATTTTCAAAGGATATGAGAAAGAAAAATAACTATTAAGTAAAGCGAAAAATAAAAGAACCGCAATTAAGAAGACAGAAGACATTTTAAATGTGAATTTGAAGATCAAACTTGGCTGGAAAGTAAGAAGCTGGAAGAGAGTTTCATAAGTGAGAAGAGCTGGGGAAGAAAACTTTAGTATAGAACTTTCGGTTACATCTAGGCATTTCAGCTGTAAATGGTTCAAAATTGACATTTGTTTTAACGTAAGGAGGGTTACTAAACGAAGAATAAACAAAATGGAGGTTGTAAATGAAATGCTTATCTTTATAACATCAACAAAATACAATACTCGCCAGCGGCCTGAAGTAGGTAAACCACTTCTAGTAATGAACTACTTAGAGAGCATATTACCCGCACTTAAAATAGCGCCCAACGTTTTTATGAGGATTGAGACACAGCCATTAGTGTTCATAGGTACGCCATATAACACCCACTTTTTAGATTTACTCTGCACAGAGTCCATATCTTATCCTCGTCGCCAAAATGTTGTAACCTAAAAAAGGTTACTGAATGATGAATAACCAAAACGGAGGTTGGAAATGAAATGGTAATCTTTATAACATCAACAAAATACAATACTCGCCAGCGACGTGAAATAGGTAAACCACTGCTAGTGGTGGACTACTTATACAGCATATTACCCCCACTTACAATAGTGTCCAACGTATTTGTGATTGGGACATACCCATTAGTGTCCATAGGTACGGTATATAACAGCATTAAAACAAGCTATAATGGATATAACATTGTAGATGCAATTTTAAAAATATACAACCAGCTTAATCAAAATGTTTCACTCTCCAGCAACTACAGATTATTCGAAACCTCTTGAAGCGAAGAAAATTTAAATGAAGCAACGGGCGAGTGTCAAATAGCACTGCAGAAGTCACCCAGAAACAAAAATATTCAACCCATTATAAGAAAAATATTGGTAAGATATTTATCAAATTCACTGACAAACACTTCCTCGTATCAAATAAATTGCTCAACATATTCTACAGAAATATTTGAAAACATATCTACACCGAAAACAAATCATAAAAAAACACAACAGAAAAATTACCTGAAGAACAAAGTATGAATGTCCACTTAACATTTACTGCCTAGAAAAGAACGTAATATATGAGGCTGCAATAAAATATACCCAGAAATATATATGTCGGAATAATGGAATGTCCATGATAACAGAGAAGATACTACCACAAAGCACCAACAAAGAAAATATGCAAACAACACAATACTATCAAAAATATATGACCACATACCAATCCAAAACCTAAAATAGCATGTAAAATATAAAAGAAAATCAGCGTACAGGAACATCTCAAAACAACTAAACTTTGCTTAGAAGATATAATAGTGGAAAGTGTGGAACTCTCTTCTGGCTTCTGGCTTCTTGCTTCCTAGTCAACTTTGATCTTCAAAAATTTAAGTGTAGTGACAATCGTTATCTTTTTGTCTTCTTAATTCTGGTTCAGTTATTGTTCTCTCTGTTTTATAGTATTTTCCTTGGACTGGAGACTGCACTGAAACGTGAAACAGCCAGTCACCATGCAGTTTTCATTACAAATATGTCCACTTTTTGTGTCTCTCCCTGTCACGCAAAAGCGGGTACACACGCACACCCACACACACGCACACACACACACACACACATATATATATATATATATATATATATATATATGATGGACTCTCCTATCGTGAACAATAAATGAGGGTCGGCCTTTCGTTTTACACCTATGTATGCTAGCAGGGGCAATTGTGGAGAAAATCAGGTAAGAGAAAGACATATTTCATTTGTGTTTTCTAAAGTGTGATACTAGCCCAGCTTTGCTGCGTACAACAAAGCCACACTGACTGATGAAATTTGTTAAAGCAGGATTTTGACGATGTCTCTGCTTCAGACCTTCTCGAATCTGATCACGGGTCTTCAGTCTACTGTCTTCAGAACCCTTTAACTGTATGAAACATGTCTTAGGCCAATCTTTTCGGTTTGATGTTTGAGCTTCCCAGGTTTTCAGATCAAAGTTGAGACGTTTCAAGTTGTCTTTCAATTTATCTTTGTAGCGTAAGAGTGGACGTCCAACTGGACCCTTGGAATTTGGTAGTTGTCTATACAGCACCTTTTTTGGAAGCCTATGCTCATCTATTCTCACAACATGACCATCCCACTTAAGTTGTATCTTTGCTAGAATGGTTTCAATGCCTGTGTGTTACATTTCTTCCGTATTGCACTATTCATGACCCTGTCATCCTATTTTATATCACATATGGCACGAAGACAGCGCATGTGAATGGTGACAAAATTGATTTATGTACTTGCGGTATAGGGTCCGAGTTTCAGCACCATAGAGAAGGGCTGAGAGAACGACTGATCTGCATATGTAGATCTTTACTCTGAGGGACACGTTTTTGGTGTCCCATAACCTATGTTTAAATTTACCGAATGCTGTACTGTCGTTGGCTAGTCTAGATTTGGACTTCTCCGTCCATTTTTCCATCAGAAGGGACTGTTGATCCAAGATATGTAAACGCCTTAAAATTTTTGAATACCGTACCATCAATGAATATGGAAGGATTTGTGAGAGATGGATTGCCTGGTACTGGCTGCTACATTAGCTCTGTCTTCTTTGAGCTGATAGCGAGTCCAAATATATATTAATAAAAAATGCCTATATATGAGGTTTGATCAAAAGTTATGGGGCTGATGCTATAAAGATAAAACTACGACACATACAAATTCGGTAATTAATCTCTTTCGAAGTAGCCAACTTCTGAAGTTACACAGCGTCGTTTCCATTGATGAAAGCATTCCTGGATCAGCTACTTTATCACATTCTCTTCGATTTCCTCGACGTTTTGAAATTTGTTACTTTCAAGTGGGATTTGGTTTTTGAAGAGGGTCATGTCGCAGTGGGCGAGATCTGCTGAATATGGTCCGTGTTGGATTTAGGGAATATCCCCTTAGTAAAAAACTGCTGCACAATCCTTGCTCACTTATGAAACCTCTGTGGCTTGAGGAGACGACCACACTCTACACACTTTCCTTCCAAGCGCTGTTATAAACAATGGAAGCCATCACGTACGTTATAACTTAATGTGCATGCGCAGTACAATTGAAAGTCTATCTTTGTGAAGCTGTGTGTAATTTAGTTCCGTTACCATAGGAACAGTCACTTTTTGACAAAACCTCGCATATACATATATATATATATATACTCAATCTTTCGATGCCTGAAAACTATATCATGGATTGACCCAAGCCTTATGAGAGAAATTGGGTAGACGGAACCCTTGGGGCCGTCGATAGCTGTGCTAGAACGAAGTTACAAGTCATCGTGGCCGAGGGTTTGAACGTGATAACACCTTACTTCCAAGAAACTGTAACTAATGTCTGCTCAGCATGAAGACAGAAGGATTCGTGAGAGATGGATTGCCTGGTACTGGCTGCTACATTAGCTCTGTCTTCTTTAAGTTGATAGTGAGTCTAAAGATATATTAATAAATAATACCTATATATGAGGTTTGATCAAAAATTATTCGGGGGTGGTGCTATAAAAATAAAACTACGACACATATAAATTCGGCAATTAATCTCTTTCGAAGTAGCCAACTTCTGAAGCTACACAGCGTCGTTTCCATTGATGAAAGCATTTCTGGAACTCCTTTTTTTGGATAGCGATCAGCTACCTCATCACTTTCTCTTGGATTTCCTCGACGTTTTGAAATTTGTTACTTTCAAGTGGGATTTGGTTTTTGAAGAGGATAAAGGTGGGCGAGATCTGCTGAATATGGTCTAGATTTGGATATTTCTCTCCATGTTTCCGTCAGAAGAGACTGGTGATCCAAGATACGCCTCAATAGATTTTAATGCCATACCATCAACGAAAACGGAAAGATTTGTGAGATATGCATTGCTTGGTAATGGCCCAGTCTTCTTTATGTTGATAACGAGTCCAAATGCTTTCGCTCTTTTAGAGAATTTAATAATTTGAATATCTTATACTAAATTTGTTGAAATTGATCCATACAATGATCCTTCAAACGTCGAAGAATTGCCTTACCGACTACGATATATGGATAAATTTCAACAAATTTAGTATAAGAGATAAGGAAATTGAACTGTAGGTCTTAGAGAGAACAATATTTCTTCAAACGTCGAAGAATTGCTTTACCGACTACGGCATATGGATCAATTTCAAAAACTTTAGAATAAGAGATGGAAATTGAACTGTACGTCATAGCGAGGACGATGATCCTTCAAACGTAGACTGTGTTCTAACAGAGCAGCAGCATCTTCAAAGAGAAGATCTCCTACCAGTTGCAGACCAAATTTCGATTCTGTTTTAAAATGTTGCTGATTTCATAAACCTCCACTTGTTCTGAATTCAACATTGACTCCTTTACTTAAGTCAAAGAAAAGAGGGGTAAGAACGCAACCTTACATGGTACCCTTATGTTATACAGAAAAATTACTTAACTGTAAATAACAATTTTTGATGTCATTTCTCCTTTTAATATTAATATTAAACTATATCAAAATATCTGCTTTTACTTTGAACGATTATAGTCTATATATATATATATATATATATATATATATATATATATATATATATATATATATATTTCGAGTAATGCAGATTTTTCTACAAAATTTATTTTGTTGTACAAACACTCGGATGGGTGCCTCCCAGAACGCGACAATTTTAATCTCTTCAGGTCAACAGTCAATCGTTAGGAAATAGCCCTTTATCTTGAGTGGTTCTCGGGCTTCATAGTAAGTAAAAATTAGTATTGAATGCACACACATAGATAGATAGATAGATAGATAGATAGATAGATAGATAGATAGATAGATAGATAGAAACAGACTGAGATAGGTTGTAATGAACAGACCGAGATAGATAGATAGATAGATAGATAGATAGATAGATAGATAGATAGATAGATAGATAGATAGATAATCAAGAACAGACTTAGATAGATAGATAGATAGATAGATAGATAGATAGATATAGATAGATATACAAGAACAGACTTAGATAGATAGATAGAAAGAAACAGACTGAGATAGATATACAAGAACAGACTTAGATAGATAGATAGATAGATAGATAGATAGATAGATAGAAAGAAACAGACTGAGATAGATATACAAGAACAGACTTAGATAGATAGATAGATAGATAGATAGATAGATAGATAGATAGATAGATAGATAAAGAAACAGACTGAGATAGATATACAAGAATAGACTTAGATAGATAGATAGATAGATAGATAGATAGATAGATAGATAGATAGATTGATAGATAGATAGATGTGCAGAGAGAGAGAGAGCGGAGAGAGTGTGAGCGACAGTATGCTGGAAAAACTATAATAGAATTTTCCAGCCGTGAATTCACTTTGAAATATCCACAACAAAAGAGTAAGCACATTATTACGAATGTGTTACAGTTACAGGAATGGCTAAATCTTCCAAGGAGAAACGGTAAATTATCCAGAAAAATAATTTACGGTTTTATGCTTTCGAACTATTTCTACTTTCAGACAAGGAATTACGAACGATTCGAGTTATTTTATTTGCGTATATTTTGGTTAAATATATCTTGATTTGATTTTTATGTTTTACTTGCAATGAAACAGTGAAACACTTAGATTAATATAAATGTTTGTGATCCGATAAAGAAAGTGAATAACGGATGTCTTTGGAAAGGTTTTTAATTTACATAAAATGAGATATGATATTGAGTGATTTCTGTGGAGGAGTTGCAGGCAAAGAAAGAAAGAAAAAAACGAAAGAAAGAAAGAATTTCAGTAAAAAGACGGAGGCAAAAGATGATTTGAATAGAACGAAAATAAATGAAAGAAAGACAAAGAAAAAGAAAAAGAAAAGAACGAAGGGTGGAAAGAAAGAAAGAAAGAAAGAAAGAAAGAAAGAAAGAAAGAAAGAAAGAAAGAAAGAAAGAAAGGCTGCAAGCAAGAAAGAAAGGGACTAGCGATGGAATGAAGAAAGAAAGAAAGAAAGAAAGGCTGTCAGCAAGAAAGCAAGAGACTAGCGATGGAATGAAGAAAGAAAGAAAGAAAGAAAGAAAGAAAGAAAGAAAGAAAGAAAGACTGCGAGCAAGAAAGCAAGGGACTAGCGATGGAATGAAGAAAGAAAGAAAGAAAGAAAGAAAGAAAGAAAGAAAGAAAGAAAGAAAGAAAGAAAGAAAGGCTGCAAGCAAGAAAGCAAGGGACTAGCGATGGAATGAAGAAAGAAAGAAAGAAAGAAAGAAAGAAAGAAAGAAAGAAAGAAAGAAAGAAAGGCTGCAAGCAAGAAAGCAAGGGACTAGCGATGGAATGAAGAAAGAAAGAAAGAAAGAAAGAAAGAGAGAAAGAATGGGGCAACCAAGAAAAGAGAAAAAAAAAAGAGAGCAGTATAAGGAAAGAAATATGACTGAAGCTGAAGAAAAGAAAGGACTAAATAAAGAAAGTAACGAAACTGAAGGAAGAGAAAGGGGAATGGAAAAAGAAAGTAGAAAATGCAAAGAAAGAAAAAAGAAAGAAAGAAAAAGAAAAAAGAAAAAGAAAAGCGGAAGAATGGGGAAATAAAAAGAGACAAAGACAGAAAGAATGAAGGAAAGAATTACTGAAGGAAAATGAAAGGAAAATGAGACAAAAATAAAAGAAAGGAAAAAAGAAGAAAAAGAACGTAGAAAGAATGAAGAAAGAACGAAAATATAAAGAATGAAACAAACGAATAATAAAGAAAGAATGAAAGAAAGAAAAACAAAGAAAATCGAAGAACAACTGAAGGCATAGAAAAAATGAAGAAAATGAAAGAAAAATAAAAAAGGAAAAGAAAAGAAAGGAAAAGAAAATAAAGAAATGAAGAAAGGACGAAGCAAGAAATGCATTATAAAAAGAAAGATAAACGTAGAGAAAAAGAAATCAAAAGAACGAAAGAAAAGAAGGAAGATAGAAAAAAAAAGAAGCAAAGACAATGAAAGAAAGAAAGAAAAACGTTAAAGAATGGAAGAGCAACACCAGACAAAGAAAAAAACAAAGAAAATAAAGTAAAAAGAAAAGAAAAGAAACAAATTAAGATAGAAAAAAGAAAGAAAGGACAAAGAAAGAAAGAAGAAAGAAAGAAAGAACAGAACAGAAAAAGAAAGAAAGAAAGAAAGAAAGAATGGAATAGAAAAAAGAAAAACAGGAAAAGAATGAAATATAGACAACAATAGAAAGAAAGAAAGAAACAAACAAACAAACAAAGAGAGAAAGAAACAAAGAAAGAAATAAACAAAGAAAAAAAGAAACGAAGAAAGAAAGAAAAACAGAAGAGAATATAGGGAATTTTTCAAAGTCAAAATAGGACCAAAGGTAAGAGATACTAAGATGGAAATAAAAGAAAGAAAGAAAGAAAGAAAGAAAGAAAGAAAGAAAGAAAGAAAGACAGATGGGAATAGAAAAAAGAAAGAAAAACAGACAGCAATAGAAAGAAAGAAAGCAAGAAAGAAAGAAAGAAAGAAAGAAAGAAAGAAAGAAAGAAAGAAGAGAATATGGGGAATTTTTCAAAGTGAAAATAGGACCAAAGGTAAGAGATACTAAGATGGAAATAAAAGAAAGAAAGAAAGAAAGAAAGAAAGAAAGAAAGAAAGAAAGACAGATGGGAATAGAAAAAAGAAAGAAAAACAGACAGCAATAGAAAGAAAGAAAGAAAGAAAGAAAGAAAGAAAGAAAGAAAGAAAGAAAAATAGAAGAGAATATGGGGAATTTTTCAAAGTCAAAATAGGACCAAAGGTAAAAGATACTAAGATTGAAATAAAAGAAAGAAAGAAAGAAAAACGAAAGAAAAAGAAACGCTAAGGAATGGAAGAACAACACCCGACAAAGAAAGGAAACGAAAGTAAAATAAAAGAAAAGAAAAGAAAGAAAGAAATTAAGAAAGAAAAAGGAGGAAGAAAGGATGACGAAAGAAAGACGTTATAAAAAGAAAGACTGACAAGAAAATGTAGAGAAAAAAGAAAGCAAAATAACGAAAAGAAGGAAGATATAAAAAAGAAAGAAGGACAACAAAAGAAAGAAAGAAAGAAAGAGAGAAAGAAAGAGAGAGAGAGAGAGAGAGAATAATAAAAGAAAGAAAAAAGGAATATATGAAAGAGCGATAGAAAAAATTCGACTGAATGAGAGCATGATGTCAAGTCAATCGAAATGGAAGAAAAAATTGTAAAGAAGCGAAAAACAAACAAACAAAACAAAACCCAACGACGCTTTCATTCAAAATGTGATTATGCTATATCGGCCATCTCTCGTGTGATTCATTTTCTACTTCTATCTTCTCCCCCGTCCCTACCAATATCCCCGCCGGAAGAATCAGTTGAGCTGTTTTTAAGCGCATGCGCAGTCCATCAACAAGTGCATATCTTTTCTCTCATGTCATACATCATAGATGTATTAATTGTTGACATATTTCTCAATCTTAAAAAAAAAAAAAAAAACGAATTGATAATGTATTACAGTTTCGATCGGAGATCACGTCTGCTGGGCCAAAAGTAGTCTCTTGGTCCATATCGGCTCAACCTATCTAATGCTTTGCATGGACCACTTTTCTTTATCACCAGTCACTCTTCTGCCCAAAGCTATTAATCCTTAGTGCTACCCACATTCCCCTCCTATTCCATTGGTGAAAAATAGGCACCACTCAAACAACTTTCTTCCCGTAAACTACTGCCCTACTGAACAGACTCCCAAGAGGATGTTTCCCCGATCACTATAATCTTAACCTGTTCAAGTCTCAGGTTGACTGTTATCTTACTCTCTCCACGTCCCGCCTGTGGGAGAGAGATTGGTGTGTGGAAAATAATTCTTCTCCGATGTGAATTGAAAGACCCTTTTCGAGATTGGAAAGTGAGGTCTGGGCAGTTCCTGCCCAAATATGGCAACAGTACTTCATTTTTTTGGCCTGATCTGGCTTTTATAAAGATAGAAGATAGCATGAGTCGGGTATTTACTGAAACGGTACAGGGAGCCGATTAATTGACCTGCAACTTTAGCGATGGATCGTATACAAGAGTTTCACATGAGGCCAGGTGTGAGTTTGAAGCCCAATATCCCCTCGTGTCACTCGGTCTCCCGCAGGGAACATCTGTTCATCGTGACTGACGGCAGTTCGGGATCTGATCGCTGGTGACGGAATGTAACTAGTTTGGTTTTAGAGTTTATTTACTAACCTTTTGTTGGAAGCATTGTGGAACGTTAACATGTTTTTAGATCACTATGTGACACAAATATCGCTACATTACATAATTTCAGAAGTACAGTCAACGAGAAAATTATTCGTACACCCATCAATTTTGAATATTTTTATCCATTTCTCAGGATCTAATACCGATATGATACGAGGTCTTTATCTACACTATTTACATTATTCGGACTATTGTCCTCATCTTTGTCGCCATATTTATTACAACGCCTCGGTCGTTGTACGTTCCGGCCTTCTTCTGGTGTTTGGAATGTCGAACTGAACAATTTTATTTCGGTCACTAAGGTAGAGTGTTCTAGTTCCACGTGCCATGTTCAATGGATGTCAGTTATCATTTATATCCTATTAATTCCTTTCTCCGAGTTCTCCACTGCCTTAACCTTTATTAGGTTTTAGAGTTTTCTTCCTAACCTTTTGTTGGAAATAGTTCAATACCCGGTTAAGGCAGTGGAGAACTTGAAGAGGGGAATTAACAGGAGATAACTGACATCCATTAAACATGGCACGTGGAACTAGAACAGTCTACCCCAGTGAGCGAAATAAAAGGGTTCAGTTGTACATTCCAACCATCTGAAGAAGGCCGGGGCGTACAACGGCCGAAACGTTGTAATAAATATGGCGACAAAGATGAGGACAATAGTCTGAATAATGTAAATCGTGTACGTAATACCTCATCTCAGAAATATAGACAGATACCGAGGTGTTTATATCTTGATAAGTACAAAAAGGAATATAAAACACAATTAACAGAACAATATGGTTAAATAAAACAAATTTGAGGGGCTAATGTTGAATGGGAGGGGGGGTCTCGGGTAAGTAATGGATAGCGGCTCGGATTAGGGAATCGGTGAGCCGAGTTCGAATTCCAGTCGAATCCATTACATTCACTTACGTGCTAATACACTTGGGAAAGGTGTGAATCCTCTTCTTGTCCCCCTAGCTATGGACAAATAGCAAGACAGACCAGGTTCTATAGACTTGGATGGCAACTGGTCTACCTTAGAAAGAAATGGCAACCTACTGGAGGAAAAATCTGCCTCGTCGATCATGTATAGAAAGATACATGATTGCCTAAGCGTGTTTCACGCATGGCACATAACTGACAGACTGAATGATGAACGTATAGTAACTTTATTTCTTTGATGCTACAGGAGGATCATATTAAAAATAAGTAAACAAAACTTGTCTAAATTATTTAATAAGACATGCCTTGATATATATATATATATATATATATATATATATATATATATATATTATAATATTTTTAAAAAATATGATTCCTTCGCTACATAAGGGGTTCTCATGTTTCAAAAACGAAAGCCGAAACCATCAATATAATTATTAAAATTAAGTTGAATCAAGGTGTTTTGTCCCGTTTCATCTTCAAGCAAAAAATTTAGGAATTTTGTGGTTTGCGCGTATTTACTTGCACACACATATATATATATATATATATATATATATATATATATATATATATATATATATATATATATATATATATATATATATATATATAGCCTTTGGTAAAATCGGTGTCATTATGGTGATGATTTTAATTATGATTACATAATTAAGTTTTCTCGCTTTCTCTTATATATATATATATATATATATATATATATATATATATATATATATATATATATATATATATCCACAACACATCGATTATATATATATATATATATATATATATCTGGGATGAGTTATTATGTTTACTTACATTATTAACATTAATTGGATTTTTATCCTCATCCTAATCTTCATTGTCATATTCACAACGTTTAGGCCGTTGTACTCTCCGACCTTCTTCAGGCGATTGGACACATGTATAAATTAGATAAATAATTGAAAAATATAATTTATTCATCACAAAATCCTTCTGTTTTTCCTCTTAATAACTACATAAAGATTTTGACGATAAAACTTTTATTCTGTTTCGGGCGTGTTTTCATTATCTATGCTCGTTTTTTTAGCGGATCCTTGGAGATAGATAGATAGATAGATAGATAGATAGATAGATAGATAGATAGATAGATATGAACGGATTGAGATAGATAGATAGATAGATAGATAGATAGATAGATAGATATGAACGGATTGAGATAGATTAATAAATAAATTGTCGGACTTTGTCCATTTCTTAAGATAGATAGATAGATAGATAGATATGAACAGATATGAACATATTGATAGATATGAACGGATTGAGATAGATAGATAGATAGATAGATAGATAGATAGATAGATAGATAGATATGAACGGATTGAGATAGATAGATAGATAGATATGAATAGATTGAGATAGATAGATATGAACGGATTGAGATAGATAGATAGATAGATAGATAGATAGATAGATAGATAGATAGATAGATATGAACGGATTGAGATAGATAGATAGATAGATAGATAGATTGCTGAAGATAATCGTGATGATGATGGTGATAGTTACGGTAATATTGATGCTTGTTTGCTTTACTCTCTTTTCCCAGAGGCTGGCACATTCCAAATGTTCATAATCCATCTGACCCTCAATAGCACTTGTCTGTCTGTCTACCCGACAATCGGGTGTGTCGGTCGGCCTGACCAGCATAGAGAGAAAGAGAATGCAATTTTGTGAGGTTTCCCTTTCGGTAACAATGCCATGGAAACCTTCCGGCGAAATGAAGCGACCTTACTTTTCAAACAATACTCCCTCTCTCTCTCTCTCTCTCTCTCTCTTCCTTCCCGCTTTTTAATTTTACATTATCCCCACAATTCCCTCACTCACCTCCTTCAAATCCTTTCTCAATTACACTTCTTTCCCCATCATTCTCTCTCTCTTTTCTTCTTGTGCTGTCTCCATCTTTCCTACACTCACCTCTTTCAAATCCTTTTCGTAGTCACACCTTTTTCCCACCTCCCCTCTCTCTCTCTTTCACACACTCACAAATATTATACTGTCCCTATCTTTTCCCGCCCGTTCCTTCCCGTCAGCATTCCGTTCGCCCCGTCTTCGGGCTTCGTTTATCACTTTGATAATTTTTCAGGAACGACAACTTAGCAAATATTTGAAAACACACAGAGATGTTTTTAACGTATCACATTGATAACGTATCAAATTGTTTCTGGAGTGAAGGAAACGTCACGTTGACGAAGACACACAGACAAACACCTTAATAAATCTATTAAAACTGCAAAGAGCATTATTATTATTATTATTATTATTATTATTATTATTATTAAATGTGTTTTTGTTCCCCTTCGCTTTCGTTTTGTCTTTCGGTCTTCCCTTTGCGCATGCCCAGACGTACACTCAAGTGATACAAATGCCTACCCTTCACGATTTCAAACTTCAATTCCTAATATGGCTACAATAAAAGATCAATAACATCACTCTTCTTTTGCCATGCGAAATGAGTGCTTGTTTCATTCGTTACTCTTTCGTCTACTTCCTTTTTTCTAAATGTTTTTCTTCTTAGCGACATTTAAAAATATATCATTCTTTTTATACCTTTCTTAGGAAGAGTTCATGGTTGTATCTTTTTCTTGCATGTTTTTTTTTTTTTTTATAGTCCCTTTCTTCTTTATGGCCTACGCTTCCTTCCTTTTTATTCTTCCCACACACTCTGTATTTCTCTTTCTATATTTCTTTCATTATTTACCTTTCTTTCTTTCTTTCTTTCTTTCTTTCTTTCTTTCTTTCTTTCTTTCGTTTTTCTTTTCTTTTCTTTCTTCGGTCAGTCTATTTCTCTTTTCCTCGTCTTCCACAGTATTTCTCATTCTTTCTTTCTTTCTTTTTTTCTATCTTTTTCTGTCTTTTCTTTCTTTCACACTGTACCTCTCTCTTTATTCTTCGTTATTTCCTTTTTCCTCCTCTCCGCAATATTTCTAATTCTTTTTTCTTCCTTTTTTTTTCTTCGCTCAGTCTATATCCATTTTTCCCTTTCTTAATGTTTTCGCTTTTTTCTTTCTTTCGCTTTTTTTCTTTCTCACTCTATTTGCTTATCATTCATTTACACTATTATCTTTCTTTCTTCTTCATTCAAACTGTTTCCTCTATTCCTCATCTTCCACAGTCTTTCAATTTCTTTCTTTCTTTTTCGCTCAGTATATTTCGCTTTTTGTTCTTCTCTCAAAGTTATTTGCTGTCTTTCTTTTTTTTTTCACGCTGTTTCTCATTCTTTCCTCCTTTCATTCATTGTTTCTTTATTCCTAACTCACTCTCTTTCCCTTTCGTTTTTCATTCTTTCTCTTTCACTTTATTTCTCTTTTGTTTATTTCCTTCTTTCTTCCTGTCTCACTACATTCTCTTTCTTCCTTCATTAGTGTATTTCCCTTTCTTTCTTTCTTTCTTTCTTTCTTTCTTTCTTTCTTTGCTAATCTCTGTTCTTTTTCCTTTTTTCTTTTATTTACTGCTTCTGCCTCTCTTCTTTCTTCCCTTATTTCTTTTTGGTGGGGAGGGGAACACCGTTTCTATAATCGTCCTCCCCAAACATTGGAAATGGGAGAATTTTGTCTTTAATTTTCTTTCAAGAAGCCATCAAACCCACTGCCCAGTCTTAAGTGCCAAGGAGATATTCATTACCAAGAAGAAAGTTCTTAAGTATACAAGCCGAAGAAAATTTTAAATTCGAAGATTAGTTTGTTTGTTTTTTCTTTTTCTTTGGAAGAGGAAATAATAAACAAATTTCAACAATCAATCATGGGAAAAAATATAAAACTAACCCAAAACACGAACAAACAAAACTACGATTTTCGATGTGTTATTGTATGCACTTATGTTATTGTATAATTTGGACATTTATGCGTTTGTGTAAAAAGTGTATATATTATACAACGGATACGATCCAGTCTTGATAAAGCCCTTGTGCGTGACAAATTACACTCCATCTTCCAATATGTCTCCCACAGGCGGGGATGTGGTAAGCCTCTCGCTGCTCTGCCTCTTCTTCCACGGAAAGTGCACGGATGAACTACATTCCCTGGTCTTACCAAGTCAAACCTTAACGGCAAGAGCACGCCATGCCACTTACACAGTAGCAAACCGCTAAGATTTCTTCCGTATTCCATCGGTCAGATGTAAGTTCCTCTCGAGTAGTTCCTTCCCGCGAACCACTGGTCTGTGGAACCGACTCTTAAGACGATATTTCACTACAATTTTAACCTGTTCAAGGCTAGGGTTAACCTTTATGTTCCACGTCCATACAAACAAACAGCCTCCTACGGTACTACTCTACCCGAGTGCCCCGGGGATGTAATGGGTGAACAAAAAAAAAACTAAAAGACATGCAAGTTTACTAAAATACAAGATCTGGTCGGAGATCTGGTCTATATTTCTGAGATGAGGTATTATGTACACTATTTACATTATTCGGACTATTGTCCTCATCTTTGTCGCCATATTTATTACGATGTTTCGGCCTTTCAGTATCTGTCTATATTTCTGAGATGAGGTATTATGTACACTATTTACATTATTCGGACTATTGACCTCATCTTTGTCGCCATATTTATTACAACGTTTCGGCCTTTCAGTATCTGTCTATATTTCTGAGATGAGGTATTATGTACACTATTTACATTATTCGGACTATTGACCTCATCTTTGTCACCATATTTATTACAACGTTTCGGCCTTTCAGTATCTGTCTATATTTCTGAGATGAGGTATTATGTACACTATTTACATTATTCGGACTATTGTCCTCATCTTTGTCGCCATATTTATTACGATGTTTCGGCCTTTCAGTATCTGTCTATATTTCTGACATGAGGTATTATGTACACTATTTACATTATTCGGACTATTGACCTCATCTTTGTCGCCATATTTATTACAACGTTTCGGCCTTTCAGTATCTGTCTATATTTCTGAGATGCGGTATTATGTACACTATTTACATTATTCGGACTATTGACCTCATCTTTGTCGCCATATTTTTTACAACGTTTCGGCCTTTCAGTATCTGTCTATATTTCTGACATGAGGTATTATGTACACTATTTACATTATTCGGACTATTGACCTCATCTTTGTCGCCATATTTATTACAACGTTTCGGCCTTTCAGTATCTGTCTATATTTTTGAGATGCGGTATTATGTACACTATTTACATTATTCGGACTATTGACCTCATCTTTGTCGCCATATTTATTACAACGTTTCGGCCTTTCAGTATCTGTCTATATTTCTGACATGAGGTATTATGTACACTATTTAGATTATTCGGACTATTGACCTCATCTTTGTCGCCATATTTATTACAACGTTTCGGCCTTTCAGTATCTGTCTATATTTCTGAGATGAGGTATTATGTACACTATTTACATTATTCGGACTATTGACCTCATCTTTGTCGCCATATTTATTACAACGTTTCGGCCTTTCAGTATCTGTCTATATTTCTGAGATGAGGTATTATGTACACTATTTACATTATTCGGACTATTGACCTCATCTTTGTCGCCATATTTATTACAACGTTTCGGCCTTTCAGTATCTGTCTATATTTCTGAGATGCGGTATTATGTACACTATTTACATTATTCGGACTATTGACCTCATCTTTGTCGCCATATTTATTACAACGTTTCGGCACTTCAGTATCTGTCGATATTTCTGAGATGAGGTATTATGTACACTATTTACATTATTCGGACTATTGACCTCATCTTTGTCGCCATATTTATTATAACGTTTCGGCCTTTCAGTATCTGTCTATATTTCTGAGATGCGGTATTATGTACACTATTTACATTATTCGGACTATTGACCTCATCTTTGTCGCCATATTTATTACAACGTTTCGGCCCTTCAGTATTTGTCTATATTTCTGAGATGAGGTATTATGTACACTATTTACATTATTCGGACTATTGACCTCATCTTTGTCGCCATATTTATCACAACGTTTCGGCCCTTCAGTATCTGTCTATATTTCTGAGATGAGGTATTATGTACACTATTTACATTATTCGGACTATTGACCTCATCTTTGTCGCCATATTTATCACAACGTTTCGGCCCTTCAGTATCTGTCTATATTTCTGAGATGAGGTATTATGTACACTATTTACATTATTCGGACTATTGACCTCATCTTTGTCGCCATATTTATTACAACGTTTCGGCCCTTCAGTATCTGTCTATATTTCTGAGATGAGGTATTATGTACACTATTTAGATTATTCGGACTATTGACCTCATCTTTGTCGCCATATTTATTACAACGTTTCGGCCTTTCAGTATCTGTCTATATTTCTGACATGAGGTATTATGTACACTATTTACATTATTCGGACTTTTGACCTCATCTTTGTCGCCATATTTATTACAACGTTTCGGCCTTTCAGTATCTGTCTATATTTCTGAGATGAGTTATTATGTACACTATTTACATTATTCGGACTATTGACCTCATATTTGTCGCCATATTTATTACAACGTTTCGGCCTTTCAGTATCTGTCTATATTTCTGAGATGAGGTATTATGTACACTATTTACATTATTCAGACTATTGTCCTCCACTTTGTCGCCATATTTATGACAACGTTTCGGCCGGGTATTGGACACGACACAGTGGATAAAGGCGTTGGTTTGATCCAGTGACAGGACTCAAAAAGTGTGAGTTCTATACCCGGTTAAGGCAGTGGAGAACTTGGAGAGGGGAATTAACAGGAGATAACTGATAACTGACATCCATTAAACATGGCACGTGGAACTAGAACAGTCTACCCCAGTGAGCGAAATAAAGGGTTCAGTTCGACATTCCAACCACCTAAAGAAGGCCGAAACGTTGTAATAAATACGGTGACAATGATGAGGACAATGGTCCGAATAATGTAAATAAGTTTTGTATTTTTGTTATTTCTTCCAACCCTTGTCTTACCATCCACTTGCTTAAACCCGCTAAGTATATCACGCGTTGCTTTCCCTTGTCCATCTTTTCCTCGGTCTGTCCCCTGACTATCACGTTTTCCAAGCCCTCCTTTCTCATTACGTGTCACAGAAATTCCAGCTGCCCCTTCCTGATGTATAAGTTTTACTCTTTATTTGCATCATCTCCAAAACCTCGTCGCTGCTCACACGCTCGGGCCATGATATCCTTAGCATCCTTCTGTAGAAACATTGCTCTGTTGTCTCGAGTCTCTTCTTCGTCTTTGGGGAGATTGTCCAATAGTTTTTGTAGTTTCCTTTCTGTGTCATCTGCTTATCTTATGTTGTTAAGATGGTGGCCGCCAATGATGAATTCTGGTAAGCTTTCCACTTCTCTCAGAATTGTTTCACTCTATAGGTTGAATAAGTCCGGAGAGAAGACACATATTTTTTATATATCTATTGAAATAGATACAGGTTCGATTCTTGTCACAGGACGAAAATTTTCTATGAAAGTTTCTCGGACATTCGGGCCGGTTAATACTGTTAAAACAGAGCATTTACTTATCTATAAAAAGAATACCCGCTCGGCCCGGTGGCTGCGCTTTGTGAGCTGCCGGGTCGGGTGTCTGTCGAACTCTCTGCTTGCAGAGAGGAACCCGGACGAAGCTCCGCCGAAGGGTAGGGTTTCGTTGGGGGAGGTTGACGGAACTGGCCCGCCTCGGCGGGTTTGGATGGTTATTTATTTTTGGCTGGGCCTACGGGCTCAGAGACACCCACATTAAAAAGGCCTTGTGCCACATTCGATCCCCGTGGGTGGATTGATGAATACCATCTATAAAAAGAATGTATGAACATAAAAATGTCTTAAAATAGTTGTCGGACTTTGTCCATTTCATAATGTGTGACGTCATTTGTTTATATTTGATACGCCATGAGCAGATATGAATGTACGTGAGAGATTCATGGAAGATTAAAGTATAAAGACAGTAAAATCGACCTTGCTGACCGGACGCTCCTCTGTGGCCGAAATGTTTAAAGGCACGTCAGGCTATATGACTGTTGCGTATAGGATACAGGTTCGATTCCTGTCGGAGGTCAAAAATTTTCTATGAAAATTTCTCGGACATTCAGGTCGGTAAATGTAGTTTAATACTGTTTATTATAAAACAGAGCATTTACTTACATATTTGTATCTATAAAAAGAATGTATAAACATAAAAATGTCTTAATATATTTATATATAATATATATGAATATATATATATATATATATATGTGTGTGTGTGTGTGTGTGTGTGTGCGTGTGCGTCTGTGTCTAAGAATTTAGATATCTAAATATACATGTTAAAGAATAATATGAATAGAGGCAAAAGGGAAATTTATGTTAGCCGACGCGTTTCGTCCACAGATGAACCTTATCAAGGTTAATACATAAGCGCGCGCAACCACAAAGCCCCTAATGGCGACTACAACAGACCTCAAAGGTTGATGCATTTTCTGTAAATGGCTACGCATGACGGACATGCTACAAAAGGTGCCACTCGCTGTTATAACAGAGTCAGGAGAAATCAGTTGCAATTTCATAACTAGTTTCATTCTATATGTGCACGGAGAAAGGTCATGAACCCAATTGTGTGGGTCACTTCCTGGTACGTTGGGGTCCACCTTAAACAAATTCACGTCATTGGTACTTTCTTTCACCTCTAACCATCGGTTGCAAAGCTAAAAGATGATAGGGAATGGATGACGGCATCAAGTTGTTAATTAAACTGTGTTAATTATATTTATCGGCTTGAATATTGCATAAATTTCGTAGAAAATATGCTGTTTCCGACAGGAAATGAACTGGTATTCCAATACAGAAACCGTCATTTGAAATGTTCATATTCGATCTTCCGGTGCGAATGCCAAGCAGTACAGGATGCCATTTCCAAATTTCTGGCGGAAGGAATTGCATCATGGTGCTCTTTTTCTCACAGACGGTGACCAACTGATCCTACAATACTATAAAGAAAACAAAGTAACAAAGAAACAGCTGGGGACAGTGCAGAGGATTCGGAAAGAGTTGGATGAATCTAATGGTGATTACGAAGGTCGGAAAACTCACTCTGATCTTTCTGATAAGAACAGAACTCCCAAATTTGTTGGTGAGATCCACACCATCATTTAAAACGATCCCTTCAAGTCAATCAGGTCCATAACCAGGGTGGTAGTGCTGCCCTGGGTCAAGATGCTGGATTATGGAAGACCCTATGTCTGGCAATTGGACTCTGCACCATGGCACACAAGCAAAAGAACCCAGTTATGGCTGCCAGACATTTTCTACCACCTAACTCCCCAGACTGCAATCTCCATGATTATTATATGCTGAGCGAGAGACCAACAAAACTCCTCAGAACACCAAATATGAACTGAAGGAAAGGATTATAGAAGCATTGACCCATTTAAATAAAGAGAATGGCCATTCTTCAGGCCGTAGTTGAAGCCAATGGCGATTTTTATTGATTAAGTTTACTCTTTAGTATTTCAAGATATTCTTGTGTAATTTTGGTAAATATGTCTGTTAAAATGACATAACAGTTTTATTGATTTACGTAATTTAGGCGACATTTTATCCATCGCAAACTGCATCTTCTATTTATTATATAGTCTATTAATATCTACGTCAGGTCATATGCGCGCGTGGCCGAGTGGTGGGCGCTTTCGCTACTCGAACATGATACTGAAACCAAAAAACTCATTGTAACGAAAGATAAACTTAAGGTATGTATTACGACAACATTCACCAACATAAAGAAGAAGACGCAGAAGATTACGAAGTCGTCCTGAGGCCGTGGTTGAAGCCAATGGCGATTTTTCTTGAACAAATTTACTTTATTTACATTAGTCGGATTATTATCCTCATCTTTGTCGCCATATTTATTAAAACGTTTCGGCCGTTGTACGCTCCGGCCTTCTTCAGGTGGTTGGAATGGGATTATTTGAAAGATATCATATATCGAACAATGATACGGGACATCACTGATCTAAAACAAAAGATCACTGATGCCATTGCAACCATTGATGAGCCGATGCTACAGCAAACATGACAAGAAATCGAACACCGTCTTTATGTACTTCTTGCAACTAATGGCGACCATATAAAGGTGCATTAAATTAGCTAAAAAAAACTTCAATATCTACTCCTCGTTTTGAAACAATTTCCCCGTATTTGTCTGTTTATTTGTTTTTTGTAATACATATATATATATATGTGTGTGTGTGTGTGTGTGTGTGTGTGTGTGTGTGTGTGTGTGTGTGTGTGTGTGTGTGTGTGACTTTAACTACTTACTTGGTACAAAAATAGGTCGTATGTATTTAAGTGAATAAGCATTGATTTTGTTTGTCTGGAGGCTGTGGTTCAGGCCAATGGTGATTTTTCTTGGATAAATTTACTCATGTTTTTGAGTAATTTTCGTAAATATTTCTGTTAAAATGACACATCAGTTTTATACTTTTACGTAATTTAGACGACATTTTAACCATCGCAACCTGCATCTATTTATTATATACTCTAATAATATCTACGTCAGGTCATATGGGTGCTCGGCCGAGTGGTGGGCGCTTTCGCTTCCCGAACATGACACTGAAAATGTGACGCCGAAATGCGAACACGCATTGGACTAGCAAAAGATGCCTTCCAAAAGCTAAGCAAGGTGCTGAGAAACATAAACATCTTGTTGCTTGAAAGGAACTGAGTGCTAAATTGCGGTGTGATATCCATCCTCTTATAATACAGTGAATGATGGACAATCACCCCATGGAGGAGGAGAAAACGGGATGCAACAGAAATACGGTTCTAATGAGAATTCCATGGACGGGGCGAATATGCAACAAGGAAGTCTTTAAAAATATGGCATCGAGAATAAACACTTTATGCTCAGAATCAGAAACAGGCAACTGAAATTTCTTGGACACACAATGAGGAAGGAAGGCTTGGAAAACATAACGCTCACGTGGCATACTTAAAACAAGAGAGATAAGGAAAGGTATCGAGTCACCTGTCTGATTAGTTTGTGTGAATGAATGTCGAAGCGAAGGATGGCGGTTCAGCGAAAGGTGAAAAACTTCTAAAACGTCAAAACACTGGAAATTTGGTGGGGGGAACCATGATCGTCCATTTCCTGAAGGGATGCAACAAAGAGAAGAAGAAGAACCTACACCCTGCTCTTCCAGAAGCCATCGTCTTCATTGTTTTTTAAACCTGACTTTGGATGAAGCCATCTTATGCCTTCCTCTTTTGTCAAAGGTTAGCCGCACGTAACAAAACCCATCTCAGATGGAAACATGTATAAAGTCGTGAAAGTCAACGATCCCTTCATAATTATTGTATTGTTGTCAGGAACTGAGGTGGTCGTCGCCATATTGATTGTCGGTTCAACTGTTGTTGGTGTAGACAGTGGTCGCCATTACGATCGTTCGGTCGCCATTTCCACCGCCTTGTACTTCTTTATATAGAGTTCTTTATTTTAGCCACCGCCCCTTAAAATAATTTAGCTTCACAAGTCCTCACGTCTCTCTCTCTCTCTCTCTCTCTCTCTCTCTCTCTCTCTTTTGTAACAAAGAAAAAGCTGGGGACAGTGCAGAGGATTCGGAAAGAGTTGGATGAATCTAATGGTGATTACGAAGGAACGGCAGCTCGGAAAACTCACTCTGATCGTTCTGATAAGAAAAGAACTCCCAAATGTGTTGGTGAGATCCAGACCATCATTTAAAACGATCCCTTCAAGACAATGACGTCCATAGGCACGGTGGTAATGCTGCCCTGGGTCAAGATGTTGGATTCTGAAAGACTCTATATCTGGCAACTGGACTCTGCACCATGGCACACAAGCAAAAGAACCCAGTTATGACTGCCAGACATTTTCTACCATCACAACACTCCTTACATCTGGCCACCTAACTCCCCAGACTGCAATCTCCATGATTATTATATGTAGAGCGCTGTTGAGCAGGAGACCAACAAAACTCCTTAGAACACCAAATATGAACTGAAGGAAAGGATCATAGAAGCATTGACCCATTTAAATAAAGAGAATGGCCATTCTGCAGGCCGTAGTTGAAGCCAATGGCGATTTTTATTGATTAAGTTTACTCTTTAGTCTTTCAAGATATTCTTGTGTAATTTTGGTAAATATGTCTGTTAAAATGATATATCAGTTTTATTTTTTTTACGTAATTTAGACGACATTTTATCCATCACAACCCGCATGTATTTATTAGAGTCTATTAATATCTACGTCTGGTCATATGGGTGCGTGACCGAGTGGTGAGAACTTTCGTTTAACGAACATGATTCTGAAAACGTGACGCCGATGTTGTTGAATCTGACTTGCTGGTGGTGCCATTCTACTTGTAATTGCTATTGACTGTGGACGCCATTTCATGGAAATTGTTCAAAAGACCCCCAGTCGCATGATTTCAGATCATGTAACCATAAGAATGAAGTTTTATATTCATTTCTTAGAGTAAGAAGTTAATGCTAATATTCCAGACGGCAGCATAAAATCCTTTATTAAGAAAACTATGGGTCCTAATCAGAATATATCAGTACACAAAAATTCATACGGCTGATGTCCATTAGAACAATTTCTATAAAAATATTTATAGAAACGACAAAGGGAAGCCAAGTCACGCCGTTGGGAAAGTCACTGAAGACGGGATCCCAGCTTTGGACTGATATCATTGCAGAGCATTCGATATTTATCGATAATCTCCAGATATGTAGCAGGAACACCAAACTAGAATTATAGTATTGTTAGCAGGAACCGACTTTGTTGAATCTAATTTTCTGGGTTTATCAGTCTACTGTTTTTAATTTGTTCACGGAGTCGGCCTGATTCCAAAATGGTATGATATGATGGATTACGGCCTCTCAGAGTAAAGTTGAAAAAGTGTGACACACTGACATTCTCATTTATTTTATATATTATCAATGTGTGACGTCATTTGTTCACATTTGATACACCATGAGCAGATATGAATGCACGTGAGAGATTCATGGAAGATCAAAGTTTAAAGAAAGTAAAATCGACCTTACTAAACGAACGTTCCTCTGTGGCCGAAACGTTTAAAGGCACGTCAGGCTATATGACGGTTCCGTATAGAATACAGGTTCGATTCCTGTCGGAGGACGGAAAATTTCTCGGACATTCGGGCCGGTAAGTGTAGTTTGATACTGTTTATTATAAAACAGAGCATTTACTTACATATTTGTATCTATTTTAATTGCTGTTGACTGTGGGCGCCATTACGATCCCCTGGTGTGTATTTCCACGGCCCTATACTTCTTAATTTAGGGTTCTTTATTTTAGCCTCCGTCCTTTAAAACAGTTGAGTTTCACGTGTCTTTGTTTTCTTTGTCAGTTTCTCTCTCCGCCTCCCCCCTTTTACACAGCGTGTAACCATGAGAATGGAGTTTTACATTAATTTCTTCGTTTTAGGCGATGAAACTAATAATTCAGACGACAACCTAAGAACCTTTTATTAAAAATTGAATTCTGTGTTTTGCAATTCAACATCGAGAATAACATTTCACCAAAGAGAAAATATATCAAAGAATCAGCCATAACACACACACATACACACACATACACAAACACACACACACACACACACACATACATATATATATATATATATATATATATATATATATATATATATATGGCGCGGCGGAAATGACTCCCATATATAACTCCCAGAAATACATCCTAAATAATGATAAGACAGTAGCTAGATGAAAACACTATTGCCACTAATATCTTTCAATTATGTGAGATATTTCTGGGAGGTATATTTTAGAATTATTTTTGCCGTCCCTATATATATATATATATATATATATATATATATATATATATATATATAAATTAACTGATTTAAAAATATGATTCCATCGCTATACAGGAATTACCATGTTTCAAAAACAGAAACTAAAAACTTCAAATTCAATTATATAAAAAGGACGCCGGATCATCAGATAGTACTTCCAACAACGAAATGAAACGAAAAACTTTTTGAAGGACTTTTAAAAGGACTCTGGTGAAATAAATTATTATAATGGTACCTTAAAGTGGTCTGTTTTTTCTTTTAAATATTAGCTCTGGATTTATATTGAGCTCTCAGGATTTCATCCTCCATGGGATTACCCATACGGATTACCAAGTTCAACGGGCTTGGATCTCCCCACATTAAATTTGGCCTTGTGCCACATCCTATCTCGTCGGGAGGGAGGTAAATATCGAAATATGCTGTCTTAATAGCAGATTTCGATATAAATGAGAATGTCAGTGTGTCACACTTTTTCAACTTTACTCTGAGAGGCCGTAGTCCATCATATCATACCATTTTGGAATTGGGCCGACTCCGTGAACAACTTAAAAATATTTTGGGGCTGAATCTGGACCCGCAATCCTGAAATTTGGGATTCCAACGATTTCATTACTGTGACTTTTTTTGTACGATAACAATTTTTGTAACTTCGAAATGAATTTGGCAATAATCGAAATCAATTGCGAAATCCAGCGAAAGTCGCCCGTGAAATAAAAATAATTGTCTGTACGGAAAGTAAGGACCTACGTTCATCACCCTGTCTAACAGGCGACAGAAGAATTATCGTTGAACTTTTAAAGGGTCATCTTAAATATTAATGCAATATTTAAATACAGCGATCATCTTTGAGTTTTTCCGTAGTTTATTGTCGTCTATTGCATCTACTCCTCCCTACCTATTGTGATGAAGGCCCAATCAAGAGCCCTTTGAAGGAGCTTGCTTAAATGACACCCGATAGGACGCCTTTTAAGCTAATTTCTATAGATATTTTCATACTTGTTCTGATGAACCTTTCCCTATGTCCTATCTAGTTCACATGCAGAAAAAATGTACATATGGGAACTAGTTATGGCTTTATAGAGATTTTGGGGTATTATGGGATATTATATAGAAGGGAATCTATATTACGGAAGTGCGAAAGTAACTGAAGCCGATATGCCAGGTCAGAACTAATAACATTACAAATTCTTCTTTGGATTTTATCAAGAATCTCTAAATATATAGCAGGACCTCCAGACTATTTGTGGCAGCAATATTCAAGGCAAGGTCGTATTGTAGACTTATAAATATGTCAGATGGATTCGAAATAGAAAATATGTCTGACTAAAAATCAGAGTGAAAAAAAAATTATTGGAATAATTTCGGTAACAAAACTTGCGAAATAAAAATCCTAATTCTGAGAATATTTATTTTATTTTATTTTATTTTTTTTGTTGGTGGGGGGTGTCATTGCATTTATTTTCTGCCTGATAAGCCTGGGCTGGGAGGTTGTCTGTAGAAAAAGAAAATGCAGAGCGGTAGAAAAAGATAAATTTATTCAATGTCGTATCTGCGCCTTTTAGGCTAAAAAGCAGAACGGAAAAGTCAATTTAAGAAAGAAAAAAAAAGAACCGTCTCGTCTTTCGCCATTCGAGCGACAACAGATTCTTCCGTCACGTTCTATATTCCAGAAATTCTCATTTTTTTCCTTATACCTAATACTACCACTCTTTTCTATCTACCTTCTACTCTTCTTCTCTAAGTGACACAAGGCCGAAAGTATGGAGCGCCCAGTAAGCGTTGATCTCAATATTCAGTCTTAATTGTTTTTGCCCGACAACCTTGCTAACCATTGTATCACGTTGAAGTGGTCAATATAGTTTTCTAAGCGTAGCATAGATGTGGCACAAGGCCGAAAGTATGGGGCGCCCAGTGCTTCCTAACCATTATATCAGGTGAATAGTGTAAATAATATCCCTTCATTCCAGAAAGTCAAAGATAAATTATATAGCCTATTTTTTAACATATGCCAACTTGCTTAGGTGGCTAGCTAATCCCTCTTACAGACGCCTCCTCAGGCACATTTGTATGTCCATCAGATCCAACCTGCGATTTTTACTGGCCGAGTGATTAGAACGTTCGCATTTTAATCATGAGACCCGGTTTCGATTCTCACCATGGTCAATTTGTCAGCAAATCCGATGTTATCGGACTGGGGGGGGGCACCTTTGGAAAGTGCCTGAAAAACATACCACGGGTTGTCCCAAGCCTTGTGAGGAAACTGGATAGACAAAACCCTTGGTGGGGTGCTAGCACGAAGTCACAAGTCATCGTGACCGAGGGAGTGAACGTGCTGGCTTTGTTCAAATTGTTGAACACGCTAGATAACACACTCTTTCCCAGAAACTCTAACTAAGGTCTGCTCAGTATAGTTGCAGTATAAACCATATGTGGGTTCTGTGGGTGTTGAATAAATACCAATGCGCCTGAGCAAGCGTCTGCAATAGGGATTGGCCAGCCGCCCTAGTAGACGGGTATCCCCGAATACGAGTGGCCAGCGGTATTTACTTAACTCCCACGGGGTCAAGATGTGACACAAGGTTGTTTTTCGTGGGAAACCCGAGCGTTTCCGCATAGGGTCACTGGTCAAAGATTGGTCATAACATGTCCAAGTTGGTCAAAGCTTAGTCAATGTTTTGGTCATAACATGTCCAAGCTGGTCAAAGCTTAGTCAATGTTTTGGTCATAACATGTTCAAGGTGGTCAAAGCTTAGTCAATGTTTTGGTCATAATATGTCCAAGCTGGTCAAAGCTTAGTCAATGTTTTGGTTCAAGTTGGTCTTTGCTTGTCTTAGTAGGTCCTGATACGGTCCAAACTAGACTTTGCCATGGTCGCAACCTAGCCCGAAGGCCGGGCTGCGGCGTGGCCGGCTATACATACAAACATAGTAAGCTGACCATAATTACAGCTTCAAGTAGAGAGCAGATGGTCTGGGCTGATCACTAGTTGCCCATCACCAGGTTCACACTCCTCACCTATCATTTGAATAGGTGTAGGGGTTCATCCCTTGTTTCCTGCTTAGGATTGGGTTTCCGGTCCCTTCAATTCTGTACTTCTGACGTCACTGCCTGAAATTTAAAATGTTATTCAGTAATTATTATTTTTTTCTCTCCCAATAGGAATAGATAGGTTCGCCTATCATCCCTTTCACACTCCTCCCGGTCTTTTGGACAGGAGTAGAGGTATATCTCTTATTTCTTGTTTAGGATTGGGTTTCCGGTTCCTTCTAAAGTCTACTTCAATTCTATAAGACATATCATCTCCACCTGAAGTGGCCCTTTCTTACACTAATACAACTCCACAGAGTAGCCTTCTACCTTGAGTTGCTCTTGTGCCTTGTATTGCATGAACATAAAAAAAACAGTAAAAAGAAGAAAACGGTCAGTGCGTTCAAACACTCGGTCACGATGACTAGTTACTTCGAGCAACCACAAACATCGACTGCCTTTAAACTGATTCATCGACTAAACATCACACACAAGACTTGAGTCAAAGTGTGAATTGGCTTTCCGCACTTCTCAAAGGAGGCGCCTACTGTAGTGCAGCTCCCAATCCGATATTATCATCTTGACAAATCGACCAAGGTGAGATTCGAACCTGGATCTCATGGTCGGGATGTTAGTGCTCTGTTTACTTGACCACACACCCACTTTAGCTAATGTGTAAACAACACAATTCTTTAAGCCAAGAAATTCTTTTTTTTTTCAACGACAGAAATTACATAGGACTGAACAGATACATTCCTACACACACATACACACACACATACACGTGCATACAAACACACAGGTTTTCTGTGAATACCTCAAGATCTCGACACACTTGTCTAAGATCCATCATTAAGGAGATAGACTACGGGATTGAAAGCTGAAAGTTTTTCTTAAATATCATGCGGGCTTGTCGACCTTTCTTATTGGATTTGAGAAGATCAGATGTGTTCGTTGGCAAATTTAATGTTTCTGTTTGTTTTTATTTGCTGTTAGCAAAGTCTGGTTTGGTAATGGGGATCAGCTGAAGGCAGAAATGCATTTTACCTCACTTCTGTCTAATACAGGGTTCGTATTCCGAATACTGGAAACCGAAAATGAAAACAAACATGCGTCGAACTACACCAGATGTTGCCTCTTAAGACAAGACACACCCCTGAAGCGATATCTTAAGAGGTTTAAGAATATCAGCATTAACCCATAGGCAATGACTGACAGAAAGTTTACTTCAAAATTGGTCTGTAAGCTAAACGTGTAATTTGAAAACATTTAAGGAAAATATATTATATATATGCGTATGTCACACACTCACACTCGCGCGCACACACACACACACATTCGAGAATAAAACAGGATTTACCCCCCCACCCCAGTATTTTGAATCAGTCCTCCAGGAATAGCCAACTGACCAACAGTTCCGGTTCTGCTATTGCTGAACATTTAATAAATAGTAGGAAATGTGTGGAAAATTTTAGTGGTGACCGATTTATAATTTTATCTAGGTCCCACTCCACATTTCACCACAAGGTCCTAGAGTCCTTGTATATCAGATCCCGTGAGCCTTCCCTTTGTAAACAGAGGGAATGCTGGAAGAGGTCTGAATATTATTGGACTCTAGTTTCTTGAAATTCATAATAATTTTTTTTCCCCATTCGATTACATTCGTGAATTAAAAATTAATTTACCCGCTTTTTTAAATTCCCAGAATAAATAAACTTGATAAGTCCTGGGACGAAACCGGTTGTTTTTATTTTAACTTTTGCTTTTAAAAATGCCTTATAAATATTGTCTTTTCCTATCTATTATTAAATTCTGTACCATGAAAAACTTATTTAAATACATATATATATATATATATATATATATATATATATATATATATATATATATATATAACAAAGTGTAGGAGAACGAACAGTAGGATCACAGCGTTCACAACAAGAATTTAAAAATAGTGCTCAATAGACAAAGTAGAGCCGTAAATATTTATTTATCTCATGCAGTGTTACATTAGAACATGCACATATCCACTACAAATTCTTGATTCGATAACTGTATTTCTGAATAAAATTTGTTAGCAACAACGTGATTCCCCACCTGATGAGACGTCTAAAAAAAGGTTTTCCCCTTTTTTGACGTCGAAACAAGAGCGGGAATAACTAAAATCAATCCTAAAGAGCCAGGAACAACCTACCTAGGTTTCACACAAACGGATCTTCAGTCAGCTTACCCTGAAGGTAGGTTTTCCTAGCTCTTTAGGATTTATTTTATTATATATATATATATATATATATATATATATATATATATATATATATATATAATGATGAAAGCGGAGACTTTAAAAACCCATGGTAATATTTTATTTCGCTAGACCGATTAATCGTTTGGTCTGACAAGTGAGATCGATTAACCGGTCTTGCGAAATAAAATATTACCATGGGTTTCTAAACTATCTACTTATCATTTGTATGATTATCATTTGCTTTGTTCTTACATTGATCTCTCTTTGGATTTATATCCTCTTAGGAATTATCCATACGAATTATCAAATAATACATATATATATATATATATAGATAGATAGATAGATAGATAGATAGATAGATAGATTCATACATGTTTCATTAAATAATAGAGACAAGTGTTGTCTACTTTATGTAAATTCTTTTCATATCGTCTGAAAAGCTTAATAACATTATCATTAAATGAAGAAAGAAAATCACAATATTGATACATATTTTTAATCCAATCTAAGCTTTCGGCTTGCATAAGCCATTATCAAAGATGACAACTACAGTACAATATATTAAGCAATACACGGACAAGAAATTGATGATAGTCTGTTTCTCTTTACATGGATGATTTCCAAGCAACGATAAACACGTGCATATAAGACGCTGGGAGCGAAAATCGCACCGCAGCTCATGACGTCACACATGGCCACGCAAGAGTGAATTCGAGAAGTATTAAGTATGGGAATCCGTTGGTATAAACCTACGGCTTTTGTTACCAATTATGGACATTTAAGAATATTTGTGGAGATTTCAGTTTATTTTGTTCAGGTTAGTCTATATTATTTAATGAAACATGTATGAATTCATGTATGAATAGTCTATATTATTTAATGAAACATATATGAATGAAAAAATGCTGCCTAAATACACACAATATATATATATATATATATATATATGAGTGAACATTGAATTCAACACCCAGATGTTTCTTGCTAAGCTCAATCGTCAGGACAGTATGAATCAATGTCCACTTTCATATTTTCATGAGCTCTATCCCTGATGTTGACGGGGTGTTAACGCCTGTTAGGGTCCTACCTATGATACCCTAAACAACCAACAGCACATTTTTATAAAATGACCAGCAATATATTTTTATAAGCAAATGACAATGCAACACTAAAAAATGTAAAAAATGCATTTTTATAGTAAAATTACCAACAACACATTTTATCATATACAAAAAATATATCTTAAAGCATACATTTATTCTAAAAGTATAAAATAATATAAAAAATATCTAAATTTCTACATTAAATATCCTATAGAGGTTGATATACCGTCAAAGAAATTCAACCAACCAACTAACTACATGGTGTGCGTGCTATTTGAGGACATTTTTACTACGTTAAATAAACAGCAATATCTGTCTATATTTCTGAGATGAGGTATTATGTACACTACATTATTCGGACTATTGTCCTCATATTTGTCCCCATATTTATTACAACGTTTCAGCCCTTCAGTATCTGTCTATATTTCTGAGATGAGGTATTATGTACACTATTTATATTATTCGGACTATTGTCCTCATCTTTGTCGCCATATTTATTACAATGTTTCGGCCTTTCAGTATCTGTCTATATTTCTAAGATGAGGTATTATCTACACTATTTACATTATTCGGACTATTGTCCTTATCTTTGTCGCCATATTTATTACAACGTTTCGGCCCTTCAGTATCTGTCTATATTTCTGAGATGAGGTATTATGTACATTAGTTACATTATTCGGACTATTATGGTCATCTTTGTCGCCATATTTTTACATCGTTTCGGCTGTTGTACGCTCTGGCCTTCTTCAGGTGGTTGTAATGTCGAACTTAAGTCTTTATTTCGCTCACTGGGGTAGACTGTTCTAGTTCCAATTCTAGTTCTAGTTTAGTGGATCTCAGTTATCATTTATCTCCTGTTAATTTCCCTCTGAATGTTCTCACTGCCTTAACCGGGTATTGAACTCGCACTCCTTAGGTCCTGTCACTGAATCTAACCAACGTCTTTATCCACTATGCCATGTGTCCTTGAAGTTTATCCAGAAATTAAAAAGTCTATACAAATTATCCTTAGTTGAAGCCAGAAAATTGCCTTGAAAATATTTAGAGCCGATATTAACTAAACTATATCATAGAGGTTGACATGCCGCTAAACAAAATCAACCTATATTTCTATTATATATATATATATATATATATATATATATATATATATATATATATATATATATATATAGAGAGAGAGAGAGAGAGAGAGAGAGAGAGAGGGCAGGGTATGATAACGACACAGGAGGAGTAGCGGATTGTATATAAAGCAATTTGTAAAATTCCGACTTTATAAATTTTGTAAATGAGCCGGTAATATCACCAAAAGTATTTTATTCCTCAAGAATAAAATCTCGTGAGTAAAACAGATTTACGTTAAGCGGCGGAACGCTTGAATTTTACATTAACTATATTGTCATAGAAGTATACATATATATATATATATATATATATATATATATATATATATATATATATATATATATATATATATATATATATATATATATATATATATATATATATATATATAAAGCATTAATGTATTCTATGTTTTAATCCGACACATTTTATTTATTTTTACGGACGTCAACTTCGTACACATTATGATTCATCAGGAAAATAATTCAAATAAGAAAACCAAGACATTTTTTCGGATTCAGCTAGACTCTTCCTCCCTCTCCCCCTCTCTCACTCTCTCCTTCTCTTTCATTTTCTCTCTCACTCTCTCTCACTTTCCCTCCTTCTTTCTCACTTTCTCTCTTTCTCTCTCATTGTTTCTCCCTAGGTAGCAATCCCACTTTTATACAAGTTTCATTAAAAATTGTATATTTGCTGCCCAAATACATAATTACAACACATAAATATACACCGTCTATACTTGCGTATCATGTGACTTTTGAAGACCTCATTTTGAAGCTAATTTTAAGGGGGGGGGCGCATTATACACGAGATATAAAATGAGTATATGTACTGATAGCTCTGTCTACGCCGTTGACCAAACTATATATCCATTTACTGTAGTCAAAAGTACAGCCGTATTTAAAATAAACATGACGTTTTACTTCATTGTAACCAATAATAATATTCACATATTAGTATTGTATTATGAAATACATTTCTCGTTCGCTTGTTTAAGGCTGTACGAGATTACGCACCGACTATACGAGATTACGCAGCGACTATAACGTTACTGACAATACTTTTATCATTGTCTTTTACTTTTTGAATTTATTTAACTAGAAGATGGGATAAACAAATAGAGAAAAAAGAGGTTAGTGTATTGTAATTTGATCTCTTCAAAAAGGAACTCCTATGATACACAAAATACATGATAAAATATATATATATATATATATATATATATATATATATATATATATATATATATATATATATATATATATATATATATATATATATATATATATATATATATATATATATATATATATATATATATATATGTTGGCTTATGACAAATGTAATCAATATGCAACTATTTCTTTTAAAAATTGATATATATATATATATGTACTGTCTCGGCTTGTGGGTCATATCTCGTTGAAACACCGGTTCCTGTACGATCACCGAAGTTAAGCAACGTCGATTCTAGTCTGTTCCTAGATGGGTGACCGCTTCGGAATACTAGGTTCTCTAAGTTTGGATGAGTTCCAATTCCAGCTGAGTTACTTATATTCAAATACGTACAAATACACCAAGGTATGTATCCAGCTTTTCTATCTCAAGGTGTGGGTTAATTAGTTAGACTTGTATCGCTAAGTCATTATTATCTCTGAAATTACATCGTAAAAATATTTTCTGGCTTTAAATAACCTGCAAAGAGTCTAATTAATGAAGAAATCCATCTTTTTACAAGCATGTTAAATGTTAAAAAATCTATCCTACCTATCCTTAGGCTGTAGATGTCTCTTTACGCCCTCATGGTGATTTCCTTAAAATAGGAAAAGAACATGACGCCATGAAGAGATATCACTTACGACCTGAAGGGATAGGGGCGTTAAAGGGGAGAGATTTTTTTTTTTCATTTTATGAAACAAAATAATCCGACATGATGAATAATTAGAGAGGAAAAGGATGGTGTCGATCAGATATGGGTAAGGACTTGTACCCACTTGACATTTCACCGGAGTTACAGATTCCAGATTCCGCTTGATTAATATGAATCGTATTCTTTATCCACCAGCAACCACGTTAGCAAAAAAAAAAAAAATCCTCACTTTTACACTTGCTGACATTTGCCGGATTTTTGACATGGTTACAAATTGGCCGTCAAGGGTCTCTGTACCCTGGCCTGCCAAAGGGAGGCGAATTAACAATGACACACGTGTCCCGATAAAGATTCTCTCAAACATACAAAACACAGAAAATTAAGATGGGCTTCGGCGAGACGAAACTCACCTGAATAAATATAGGTGCGCCCCACTGCCGGGTAATAGATAATAAGCAAGTTGAAGATGCTATTATTACTGGGTAATGAGTTCGATCCTCAGTAAAACACTTATGTTTATTGTTTCTGTAACTTACGGTTAAAAGGAAATCGGTGGGTAATTAATATACCGGTTGTAACAGCAAAACTGTCCAAATCGTGACTGTCCAGACCTCAAAATGTTTCATATCTAAAAAAAAAACAAAAAAAAAACACTAGACTAATTGAGTTTTTTTTCCATGTTTCCAGATAAGTTGTTTAGCTGTCTTAACACCATTCGTCGAAAAAAAATCACTGAAACACCGTTTGTGTTAATCAGCGAAAACGAGAACCGACTAAAATCGTTTTGTGCCAGGCTCATTTTTTTGCAAACTGGGCAATGGTGTGAGGAAAAAGATCATTCAGGCCTTCGGTAATGGTATCAACATTCATATTCTGGCTGAATTAAATAAAACTGCCCATCAAAATGTAAAAGACGGCTAAAATAATTGAAGGCTTAATAATAAAATGAAAAAAAACTACCGCTCAACTAAGAACACGGTCACAACGTGCTGACCATGTTTGAAAAATAAAAATACATTTTCTTTTATACATATATATATTAAGATCTACATACTCAGTTAAAAATGAACATCCTAGGTAATGACTGATAGAATAGCTGAAAGTTCTGTGATATATATATATATATATATATATATATATATATATATATATATATATATATATATATATATATATATATAATATTTAGAAACTTTTTACATTTTATGTCCAGGAAATAAAACTTTGTACGAATGCAAGAAAAATTCAATAAAATTTTAATCGCAGTACTTTGTCAGTCGACTTCAATAGAACATGTATAAACGAAGGGTTGCAGCCCCAATACACATGACTGAACATGTTATTTTCATGAGCTCACGGCACTACGTAGTAGGCATGACTGAACCAACACCACTCAGCTAAGTGATAAACTTTCTAAATTAATTCTATTAACACTGTATCGTAACATTTGATATCTAATATTTTATGACAAAAACCAGCCTGGCCAAAAGGCTTTTCCTCCCGGAAAGAAACCAGCAATATATATATATATATATATATATATAAAAAAGAAAAAAAAAAAAAAAAAAGAAAAAATGAATAAAAACAAGCAAAATAATTTAACCCAAATAAATAAATAAACAAATAAACGACTTCCGGTAAAATAACCGCCAAAATAGACTACCCACAAAGCACCACTGACCCGAATACATATAAATAGCCGAGAAAAATAGCAGCACTCGTGACCTGACGATTGCATCTAGCATGAAACAGACTGTCGCCTCTAAGTGTTGACTTATATGTTCACTTTTATATTTACACACACTCTACCTTAATATTCAGCACTTTATCCCATAAATATAGCACATCTTAACACTATATTTCTTCATATAAATATATATATATATATATATATATATATATATATATATAGCATATCTATATATATAGCATATTTATATATATAGCATATCTTTATATATATAGTATATCTATATAGTTATAGCATATCTATATATATATAGCATATATATATATGTAGCATATCTCTATATATATAGCATATCTATATATATATAGCATATCTATATATATATAGCTTATCTCTCTATATATAGCATATATATATATATATCTATCTATATATATATATATCTATATATATATAGCATATCTATATATATATAGCATATATATATATATATAGCATATCTATATATATATATATTTATATATACATATATATATTTATATATATATAGCATATCTAAATATATATATTGCATATCTCTATATAGCATATATATATATAACATTTATATATATATATAGCATATCTATATATATAGCATATTTATATATATAGCATATCTATATATATATAACATATCTATATGTATATATATATATATAGCATATCTATATATATATATAGCATATCTATATATATATATATATATATATATATATATATCTATATATATAGCACATATATATATCTATATATATATATATATATATATATATATATATATATATATATATCTATATATATATATCTATCTCTCTGTATATAGCATTTTCTATATATATATATATAGCATGTATATATATATATCTATATATATATATATATCTATATATATATATATATAACATATCTATCTATATATATCTATATATATATATATATATATATATCTTTATATAGCATATCTTTATATAGCATGTATATATATATATATATATATATATATATATATATATATATATATACATATATATATCATATATATATATATATATATATATATATATATATATGTTCTGAATTATTCACACAAAAACAAATGCAAAGGTTAATGATTTAATTGGCGAGAAATCCATCGTCGCAAACAATTCAAATAATATACAAAAACCTCCGAATCCGTTATGAATGAAAAGATCCTTGTTTCTATAAATTTCTGCCGTATTAGTTCTTATTTTTACTACAAGCTTTCGTTTGTTCCTACAGACATCTTCAGGTATGGAATAGATGTTGTTCTTGTTTTTTCTCTTAGTAATAAGAGGACAACGAAAATATATGTATTGTTGTATCCGAAAATGCTATTGGAAATGAGTTATTGTTTTTTGAACGTGCAATATATATATATATATAGCATATCTTCATTCAAACATGTTTATTTTTATAATAATCAACTCCAGTTCTCTAATTAGCTTCTTGATGTTAATTTGAAATTCATCAAGGAAGGTGCCATAGGTTTTGTTAAGTACAAAATTAATGTATCCGTGATCGTTGTGATGGTGATTTTTGTAAACACGCATGAACGCGCTCTGCTATAATTAGTTTTGGTAGATATGTTTTTATTATTGTAAACAAGCATCCACATTAGATTTGCGTTATATATACAAAAGCCCTATTTTATCAGTAATGTTTGTATTCATTTCTGACCACTGACTATCCCTTTTATTCTGCTTTTATATGCATTTCAATAGCTGTATCAGGCTTGCAGCCGCATCACCTAAAATCACCTGTGCCTGTACGATCACAGAAGTTAAGCAACAACGAGCCTAGTCAGTGCTTAAACGAGTGGCTGTTTGGAAATACCAAGTGCTGTAACCTAGGCTTGTGGTATAATGGCTTTGATTCGGACAGCTGAGTTCCAATACCCGTTGCGTTCGTGCATATACCAATAGGAAAGGCAGGAATGCATGCATTCTACCCAATTATGAGCCAGTTAGTGAGACGTGTAAGACAAAACTATTATTTTTTTTAATTCTTAAAATCTTTAAAAAAAATTCTGGCTTTAAATAACATTCAAAGGGTTGATAAGCCGTAAAAACAAATCAATCTTTCAGTTGTACCTCCAGCCATTTTTACAAACTTTCCCAATACGTTCTATCACTCATTCAGTGTCTTTTCAGGCCGTGGGCGATCTTGGTCCTCCACACGTTATAATGATATATTTTTTTAATCAATTCATCTCAAGGAAGACAATAATGCCACTAAGACGCAAGGGGCTACTGAGAGTCAAAGATAATGAGAAGACTTGAATAGAAACTGAAAACCCAATCCTAAACAGGAAACAGTGGATAAACCTCTACTCCTGTTCAAAAGACCGGGAGGAGTGTGAACAGAACGATAGGCATATGTGTCTATTGCTACCCTTAGTGATTTGTTTTTGACTTCGTAATGCTTACCCCTTTATTCATTTGCTCAAAATTGTCAAGTCAGTTCTTTCTCTCTTTCCCGCCATATTTTAATATTGTCGGTAATGTATATGCTCCCTTTTAGGTCCACCCTTTTGAGTCCCCACATTTTTGGGGGGATTTATGGTCTCTTGTTGTCAATTACGTTACTTGCTATTTTCTTTTTCATTTTTTTCATTTTCTCCTTTTTTCGATATATCCTGCGAGTGTTACTTTCTCCTAGCCTACTTCCTTTCTAATATCTGTCTAGTATTCGAACAGGTTATTAGCAGCATTTTCTTTGCCGTCCAAACCCGCCTTAATTTTCCTTCATTTGTCGCTCAAATGGTTAATGGAATGGAATCGGTGAAAAAGTCTTCTGATTTCATTTTGTCTCTTGTTCCTCTCAAGATAGCAACTTGCATTGAAAGACTATTTGGCCTTAAACTCACATCCGACCTCAAGAGGTACATACGATCCATTACTAAAGGATGAAGTTAAAATGGCCGGCTCACTACACCGCTCCAGTAACTACCTGACTTCTTCTACTAGCCACTACCTTTACAAGCGCCAGATCAGGCGAAAAAAGGGTACTCTTATCATACTTGGGCGGGAGGTGCTCAGACCTCACTCCCCAGCCTTGATAGAGTCGTTAAGCGTCTCCGAGTCCTTTTAGGTGATGAATTATATTCCACCCTCCAATCTTTCTCCCACAGGCGGGCTACGGCAAGCCTTTCGCTAATCTAGCGTTACTTCCACGGAAAGTGCTCGGACGAAGTATACTCCCTGTACTCGCTAAGGCAAACCATTACAGCAAGGAGACTTCACACCACTTACATTTATCCAAGCCATCCACATTCCCTCCTTACTCGAGCAGCTTCTTCCAGTAAATAAGTGCCCTATGGAAATGACTCCCGAGAGGATATTTCCCCGATCACTTTAATGTAACCTGTTCAAGGCTAGTGTTAACTTCTTCCACTCCTATGCATACAAAAGGCTTCCTAACGTAACACTGTACCTCGAGTGGCCCTTGGCCTTGTAAAGGGTGAACCTTACTGCAAAATAAAACACAAAATATTCTGGTCATATTGACAGTTGAATATCGCGTCTCAGTTCAGCAATTTTTTTTCGCTTGTTTTTGGCATTTTGGATTCCTCAGAACTGGTTCATTGGTCCACCACAAAGAGTGAATCCGATGCCATTTGAGCCTGTCAACCAAACCCAGCCAACGAAAAAAAATGGCGAGACTTTAAGCTGAATGTCCTTTATTTTCTTGATAATAATAGCGAGAAAAAAAAATAGATAAATTCTTGATTTTGTGGAATTTCGTACATCCGAAGTGATATTTCTTGTTTATGTTTATTTTTTATCTCTCTTAATGATCGTCCTTCGTCGGTATCTCAAGGGCTCTCAGCGTTATTGAATCTATGCAGACACGATTAATGGGGTAGACTGACTTTTCTTTTGCATAGCACAAGAAAGGTCAGTGAATATTTACCAAATGATTTCATTTTCTAAGAAGCGAACGAAAGGAAAAGATAGAGAGAAGAAAAAAAATGATAAATCTGGTAGATGAATAAAAACCAAGTAAAAAATAAATAAAATCCAAAAATGTTAGTTTGCCTACCACAGCCAGAATTTAGCAACAATCGTCCGGTACGCCAGAGATTATCAACAATAATTAATCGACACACACACACACACACAATCACACAAACACACACGCACACAAGCACACACAAATATATATACATACATACATACATACATATATATATAAATATATATATATATATTATGTTGATGCTAAAAAATAATGACGTAATAATGTGGTTTTTTGACGTATTTTTAACGTCAAAAAACGACATTCTTACGTCATTATTTTTTTAACCTAATATATATATATATATATATATATATATATATATACATGCATACATATATATATATATATATATATATATATATATATATATATATATATATATATATATATATAATTTATGCAAAACTAGGTAATCCGTATGGGTAGACCCAAGGAGGATGATATCAGAGAGCTCAATGTAAATTCAGAGCAAATATGTTTGAATAGAAACAGATCACTTTAATGTTCCATGTAATAAATTATTTCACCACAGCCCTTTTAAAGGGATCTGGATCATCAGACTTTACTTCCAAAGGTTGAAATAAGTAAAGTCTGAAGTTCCAGAGCCCTTTAAAAGGGTTGTCAAAATAACTTATTTACTTAAAGTGATCTGTTTTTATTCCAAAATATATATATATATATATATATATATATATATATATGGTTAAATTTCGCAGAATAATTTGGATAAAAAGAAGACAACTGGAAAATGTATTTCTTAGTCATTGCCGACGCATTTCCTCAATCTGACTTCAAGACAAGTTTAGAAACGAAATGCTTTTTTTCGTTACATTAAATTCAAATATATATATATATATATATATATATATATATATATATATATATATATATATATATTCTGGATTGAAAAACATCCAGAAATACTACATCCGAGATTCACTAAAGAGTTCATTATCGATAGTATAGACCTAATTCTTAACAATAACACCTTTGAATTTGACAACAAAAACTATATCCAAACCCTAGGTACTGCAATGGGAACAAAAATGGCACTAACATATGCCACCCTGACATTAGCTTACCTAGAAGAAAATCTCTGAACGAACTGAACAGATATATGGGGTAAATATAAAGACCCAATTCACTAAATCTTGGAAAAGATAGTTAGATGATTGCTTCATTTTTTGGAAATCCTCATGGGGTGATATTAACCAATTCAACATTCTACTTAAAAACTTAGACCCAAAAATCAAATTCACGCAAGAATATAGTCTTAACGAATTACCATTTTTAGAAATACTCATTAGAAATAGAAACAACCACATAATCACAGATATTTAACACAAATCAACAGACACCCAACAATATCTTCATTTCAAGAGCCATCACCCGAAAGCTGCCTAAAGTCCATCCCCTTTTCTCTAGCACGAAGGGTTTGTACTATAGTGACTGATAAACACCTCCTAAAAACACGTTTAGAAGAATTACATAAAACTCTAAAAAAAACGAGGCTACCTCACAACACTAATAAACACATGTTTTGAACTCGCAAAAAAATTTTTCTAGACCAACTTAGAAATAAAAAGAAACATGACGTCGAACCAACTCTAACATATGTATCAACCTACAACAAAAACAATCCACAATTATTCACAGAAACGTTTGCATTATCTCTCTTCTATTTAATATGCACACTTTTCTCTCGTTGGAACCACTATAACCACTTCCTTTTATATATATATATATATATATATATTCAGGCAAGTTTTTTTTCATCCTCTCAATTCTTTATTTTTATTTTTCATTTCTTTTCTTTTCCAAAGTACTTTCAATCTCATCCAAGATCAACTTCACGAGCGAATTGCTAAGACAAAAAATTGATGTATTTGATTGTTGTGATTTTTTTGTAAATGCGCATGAACCGCTCTCTTTTATAATTATAAACGCGTCGGAACGCGCTCTGTTATAATCAATTTAAAAATGAACCGCTTGAGGCTAAAGTTATTATATTATGTAAGAGAGAAAACTTCAATTTTTGTAATTTATATTTTTAAATTGCAATTTAAAAATGTTAAAACATTGTTGTTACAGGCATTTTAAAACATTGTTGCTATATTAATAATTAACCTTATTTTCTCCATTAACCACCATAGAGATCCTTCCCTGCCCCCCATTAAAATGTCTGATAGTCAACTTCCTGAGAGCAACTCCCTGCGTCTGCTCGGTCTCACGCTGACTGCTGACCTGAGATGGAACAAATACATTGAGTCAATTGCTTCTTCCACCGCGAGGAAAGTTGGCTCTCTGTGCCGCGCCAGGAAATTTTTCTCCCCTGAATCGATACTTCAAATATACAAAACAACCATTCGCCCTTGCATGGAGTATTGCTGCCATATATAGGCTGGAGCACCTTCTGCTTACCTCAGGAGTTCTTGACAAGATCCAGAGAAGGATATGTAATCTAATTGGCCCTGATCTGGCGTCTTGTTTGCCGTCACTCTCTCACAGACGCGCCGTCGCCTCTCTCTGTCTTTTCTACAAATACTTCCATAGTAACTGCTCTGATGAGCTGCTCTCTCTGGTTCCCAGACTCCATGAATTCAAGCGCCCTACGAGGCTGGCATCCCGCTCTCATCCTTACACCGTGAAACCTTCAAATGTAGCCGTCTCTTCTACTCCAATAGCTTCATACCTCGCACCTCTTGCCAGTGGAACACCCTCCCCAATTACTGTTTCCCTGAAAGCTATAATCTCCAACTATTCAAATGTAATGTCAATCGACATCTCCAATTACCTTGATCTACCCACTATCCTTCTCCTCTTCCTTTCTTCTATCACTCTTATCTGCTCTCGCTCCAAATCTTCCGCAACCCCCTGCATCCTGGTGGCTTCACGCCTTGCTTGGGGCAAAACGCTTAAAAAAAAAAAAAAAAAAAAAAAAAAGCTTAACAACTATCAATTGAGTCCTTTCAAAACCACCAACATTTCACGATTTGATAGGAATGATTCGATTAAACCAAACAATCGTCCAGTACTACCGTAGCCATGGAGCTTACGTAGAAGTTTAGCCTGCCGAACCCTGTCAAATGCCTTTGAGATATCTAGAACCAAAGTTAGAGCTTGCTATACATATTCAATGATGACTTCAGCGGTAGACCTGGCAAAACGGAAGCCATATTGTTTGTCAGAAAGCAGGTCGTGAGAGGTAAGGTGCTTAACCAATCCAGCATTGATTAATGCTTCGAATACTTTGCCAAAAAGCGGCAGGAGACTAATAGTAAGAGGGGTCTGGAGGTTCTGCAGAGTTCTAAAAAACAGGACCTACATAGATAGATAGATAGATAGATAGATAGATAGATAGATACTCCCTAAAAAGCGTTAGCTAAGGATTTAAGTGTATTTTTTTTAAAAAATGAATTATCTCCCTTGAAGGTTTCATTTTAGTTTTAATTCCAAGCCCCTATGTTATACTGACTTTTTGAATTTAAGCGCAGTAGTAGATTGAAGGCAAGGCCTCGTCATTTTACAGTTGAAATGCCTAGATGTAACCGTAAGTTCTATGCTAACAGTTTCTTCTATCGCACTTCTCGCTTGTGGAATTCTCTTCCGGCCTCTTGCTTTCCCAGTCAACTTTATTCTTCAAAAATGTAAATGCAATGTCAATCGTTACCTTCTCTCTTCTTAATACCTGTTCTTTTATTGTCTTCCCTCCTTAATAGTATGTCTGTATTTATATAACTCACCTGCAAGATCCAAATTACATAGAACTAATATTATTTACGAATACATATGTCCCTTAAGGAATTGTGCTTCTGAACTATCCAAATTCGTAAGTAATTATACTGGACATACTACAACATGCCGCACAAGAAGACTCACGTTACATCTGTCTGACCATAGCTAAATTAGGTCTCATTTTAATGCACATGCAGACCTAACAAATTCCTTCTGAAACATACACATTGATAATACAAATATAAGAGCCTCATCCATATTTAAAGAACGGTTAAAATGACGAAAGTCAACTTTGATCTTCAAAAATTTAAATGCCATATCAGGCTTTATCTTCTGTCTTCTTAATATCAGTTCTTTTATTGTCCTCTCTCCTTAATAGTATTTTATTTTATCTTATTCTTTCACACTCAGTAACCCTTTGTGTCTCTACCGGCCTCTGGCTTTCCTAGACAAATTTGATCTTCAAAAATTTAAATGCAATGTCAATCGTTACCTTCTGTCTTCCTAATTACCTGTTCTTTTATTGTCCTTTCCCTTTAATAGTATTTTATTTTCTCTTATTCTTTAACACTCAGTAAACCTTTGTGTCTCCGCGGCTTCTGTTTTTCTCAGTCAACTTTAGACTTCAAAACTTTAAAAGTAATGTCAATCGTTACCTTCTGTCTTCTTAAGTCCTGTTCTTTTATTGCTCTCTCTGTGTTTTTCTCATATTCTCTCACACTCAGTAACTCCTTGTGTTTTAGTGGCTTTATAACCTTGCTTGAAGCGAAATTATCGATAAATTTTCAATTTACTCGAGTCACTGCTCTAATTTTCTGATAGTGTCGTGTATAGACGTCCGTATTTACAAAGATCGGATCGCTTCTAGACGCAATTTTTTAAATTCTTTTTAAAATATTAGGTTCGCTGAATTTTAGTAAACTTTTCCATTTTTTATTAGGTAATATAGCTTTTTATTTAATAACAATATCACTTGATTGCACCAAATTAATACATAATTTTAAAAGATTTAAAACTTTATAAATTATTCTGATTTTCAAAAAAAATGAAAACAATTCTTGTAAAAATTTTATTGTTCATCGAAAAAAGGTTCTTCTTAAGATAATAGTATCCATAATGTATGTTATTCAAAAAAGCAATTCAAAACATTTCTACTTAAATAATGTCTTCGTTTTAGTGTATTTTTATTTTACAATTTAGAGCAGATTTTCTGACACTGTTTGACCAAAAATATCTGATGCTTTAAAGTCTTCGAGTCTTGTCCTCGTAACTATTATAAAAATTAAGTGCTACGAAAAAGAAATTCTCCAAATTTCATAAAAGTAAATAAGTGCCTGATAACAAATTTTCAAAAAGTGCTTTTGCCAAGATTTTCTGAAATAGAAACGTTTACAAAATAATTTCATTCATTTGTAAATAAGTCCTGAAAGTTGCTTTAAAATCGAACAATAATTTGATTTGTGCAAGAATTTACAAAGTGAATGTGTTTTTTTACCGTAAAAAGGCGCTTAAATTTCTCATACAATTTTATAGCAGCACATTGACGTTAGAGAAACAAGATTTTTATCCAATATTTCGAACGTATTAAAAAAAAAAATTTGTTAAATAAAAATCTGCTTTTTTATCTTAATAATAAAAAAAAATTTATATGCTAAAAAATTGTTTTATTAATTTTGAACATATTTTTATCACGATGTATATTCATTTTTTGGAGTTACCTATATATACACACACACACACACACATATATATATATATATATATATATATATATATATATATATATATATATATATATATATATATATATATATATAAAAAAAAACCTTAAACACTAATATTAGTGTTTAAGCCTTTTATTATATCCTTACTCTGTCCTAGACATTGAGTTCTACCTGGATTCTTCCTCTTGGAATTTTTTTCTGAAAATATACATGTATGGGTATTTATATATTTTGCATATGTATGTATATTTACCACTAATATTATCTATCTCTCTCTCTCTCTCTCTATATATATATATATATATATATATATATAACAACTTGACAGAATGATATGCAAATATATTTTATAGTATTTACATGTTTCAGAATTTTGTCCCCCATCTTTACTTTCATATTAACGACGTTTCGGCCATTGTGCTCTCCGGCCTTCAAGATGGCTGAAACGTCGTGAATATGGCAGTGAAGATAAGGACAACAGTCCGAACAATATAAATAGTTACAATACCTCATCTCAGAAATAGAGACAGATCCTGAAGAAGGCCTGAATGGTTAATGGACGAAACGTCGTGCATATGACAATAAAGACGAGGACAACAGTTCGAACAATGTACATACTGTAAACAGTTAAATATCTCATCTCAGAAATATCGACAGATCCTGAGGAATACCAGAGCTTTCAAGGGCCGCAACGTCGTCAATATGAAATTAAAGATGAGGAGAACAGTCCGAATAATGTAAATAGTTACAAAAACTCATCTCAGAAATATAGACAAAAGAAGGCCGGAGCATACAATGGCCGAAACCTCTTCAATATGATAATAAAGATGAGGAGAACAGTCCGAAAAGCGTGAATACTGTAAATAGTTACAATACCTCATCTCAGGAAGATAGGCAGCTTCTGAATAAGGCCGGAGCGTACAACACCCGAAACGTCGTGAATATAACAGCAAAGATGAGGACTGTTGTCCGAACAAGGTAAATAGTGTAAATAGTTACAATACCTTATCTCAGAAATGGAGACAGATCCTGAAGAAGGCCGGAGCGTACAACGGTCGAAACGTCATCAATATGACAATAAAGATGAGGACAACAGTCCGACAATGTGAATAGTTACAATACCGCATCTCAGAAATATAGACAGATCATGAAGTAGGCCGGAGCGTACAACGTCCGAAGTGTCGTAATTATGACAATAAAGATGAGGACAACAGCCGGAACAATGTAAATAGTGTAAATAGTTACAATACCTCATCTCATAAATATGGACTGCAATATTGTTGGTCCTATTCTGTCGGCTCGGATTCAATCATTTACCCACTGCCGTAAGGTTGCTTATCTGTGCTTTTTCTTTTAAATAAATACTTTCATGGTAATTGTTCGGATGTGCTCTTCTCTATTGTACCTAGACTCTATGGCAAGGGTCGTCAACCTACCGCCCGCGGGCCGGATCCGGCCCGCGAAGGCATTTTGACCGGCCCGCGAGCCTGATTACCAATGACTCTATTTTTAACATGAGAGACGACATTCAAATGAAATTTGTTATATGTCATTTTCCATAGAATGTCTACACATCTCAGTGCACTAAAAATATTAGACTATCTGCCAGTTATCTTTCATGAGTTTTATTTTACCAAGTTGCATTTGCCTACGTTTAATGTCAAATAATGGATACATATTTGTTATGACCCTTGGCTACATTAAAAGATAACAGAAGCGAAAGGAACGATAAAGTGAAAGAGGCCAGGGAGGGACTGACATGCGAGGTAGCAGAAATCTAAAGACAGTTAAACATACGCGCATTATACATACATGCCTCATGAATGTGTGGATGATACCGCATGTGTACGTACGTAAGTGTATATGTTTGCAACTATCTGTACTCGTATGTATGGGTATATGTGCTTCGTTTTTGTTTGATGTGTGTGTGTGTGTGGTTCGTTTGTGGAACAATTTTCAATAACAGTTTCAAACCTACACGTCATAATTTCATCCATTTCACTTCGGTTGATTTTTTTCACTTTGAAGTATTTTGACGTTCCTTGAGGAAAAGTAATTTTTGTTAGACGTTTTTTTAATTTTAGATTTTCTTTTGTTTTTCTGATTTCTCAATGTTTATTTTCATTATGGTTTTAAATATTTAGGTTGACAGGGGTCTGCATATATAATTTTCCTTAATTTTCCTTTAATGACTTTCGTCCGGCCCGCGACCCGTCATTATAACACGATCCGGCCCGCGGGGTCGAATGAGTTGCCGACCCCTGCTCTATGGATTTATGGCGACACTGACATCCGAAGACGTCTTGGGATGGTCAAAGATGCCTTCCAAAAGATAAGCAGAGTATTAAGAGACAGGAAATTTTCGTCGGAAACAAAGAAAAGAGTACTGAACGGTTACGTGATATCTGTTCTCCTGTATAGCAGCGAATAGATGAAGAAGAAACTTGATGCAATAGAAATGTGTTTCTACAGAAGGAAGCTGAGGATTCCATTAGCCGAACATGTGAGACGATGAGGTTTTGGAGAGAATGGAAACAAAGAGAAAATTTATACTCAAAGTCAGCAAGAGGTAGTTCATATTTCTGGGGCACGTAATGTAGAAAGAAGGCTTGGAAAGTCTAATATTCACAGGACGGATAGAGGGAAGGATGGGCAGATAAAAGCAGCGTGTAACATAGTTAATAGGCTTGAACATGTGGGACGTGTAACAGGTTTTGGGAGAAATAACAAAAAGAAACAAAAATGTTACAAGGGACAGGAGGAGGTGGAGGACCATGACCGCCTACGTCCTGAAGGAACATGTCACATACAAGAAGAAGACTAGACTTGTGTCGAGATCTCCTCAATTTACAGTTGAACTGGCTAGGTGTAGCCGTAAGTCCTATGCTAAGAGTTTCTTTTTTTCGTACTTCTCGATTGTAAAACTCTTTTCCGACTATTCCAATATTGCAGATGCAACATTGAACAGACTTCGAAACGTGGAATTCTTTGATTTTTCACTGATTTCATGTCGAACCCGTTTATCGAATTCCTTCACTAATTCTCTTGAGAGGGTCAGATGTTGTTGAAATGTCGTCACCCATTATCAGAGATATTTCTCTGACACTTCGATGGTTGTTTTGTTCGACCAGTGTTTACAGTTACTGATTGTCAATGCCAGATAGACATTCTCTACCACTTTAATCTTCAAGACTCGTATCCCCACTGCGGAACTTCGGAAACCAGCGCCCTACCTTCCGATGACAAGTTGATCTTTCACCCTATTCACTGTTAATGCTGGCGGAAGTTTGAGAAGAATTGCGACCAAGTTTGAACTCATGTAAAACAAAAGTAAACGCATTCTCATGTTCAGGGCGATGTGTATATAAAGCTTTTAATTCTGAAATAGATTGTCATAAAATTAACAAAGAGTTGCTTTAATCATTAGGTGTGGGTAATTCATTTTTGTTCAATTCCTATATTAATTTATTAGACCAGAATTAAAAAGGTTGTTTCAAAAATCGGACATTATTTTCCGAACAACCTAATACAATTTGCTAGTATATACACAGCCTGCGTCACGTATTTGAGAACAGAAGCGGTCGATATAAATTTAACAAAGAGGTTATTTTAATCATTAGGTGTGGTTATATATTTTTTCTTCAGTTGCTATAATAATTTATTAGACCACAATTAAAAAGGTTGTTCCAAAAATCGGACATTATTTTCTGAACAACCTAATACAATTTGTTAGTATATACACAGCCTGCGTCACGTATTTGAGAACAGAAGCGGTCGATATAAATTTAACAAAGAGGTTATTTTAATCATTAGGTGTGGGTAATATATTTTTTCTTCAGTTGGTATAATAATTTATTAGACCACAATTAAAAACTGTTCCAAAAATCGGACATTATTTTCTGAACAACCTAATACAATTTGCTAGTATATACACAGCCTGCGTCACGTATTTGAGAACAGAAGCGGTCGATATAAATTTAACAAAGAGGTTATTTTAATCATTAGGTGTGGGTAATATATGTTTTCATCAGTTGCTATAATAATATATTAGACTACAATTAAAAGAGTTTTTCCAAAAATCGGACATTCTTTTCCGAACAACCTAATGCAATTTCCTAGTATATACACAGCCTGCGTCACGTATTTGAGAACAAGATTCTGAAAGAAGCCGATATAAATTTAGCAAAGGGGTTACTTTAATAATTAGGAATAAGTAATATATTTTTTGTTCAGCTACTATAATAATAGAATACAATATAATTTTTTTTTTTTAAATCGGACATTATTTTCTGACTAACCTAATAAATTTTATTACAAGCTAGATTTGTCATGTAAATCTTTTGTTGCGAAACACTAAATCATTTTTCTTCCTCGGCGTTTATTTTTTGCCGGAAGGTAGGCCGATTTGGTGAATGTCATTTTTTAAGGTACACTACTTCCATTGTTGTAAAGCTGGCGATCTTTGTGTACTTTTCAGTAAGTCATGCGCGCAATGCCACGATCCGCGGATGATCTGTTATGGTTGACTCGAAGATAAGATTCAAAGTAAATGTCTTCCCTTCAAAACAGACTCGCCGTACATTGTTCAGAATAGCGTAACAATTTTTTTATGTAATTTTTTTGGCAAAAGAACAAAAGAAAATCACCGTTGAAAACCGAGGCTAATATAAATATCTTTACTATGACTCTGAATTCCTTCTATACGAACCAGAAAGATATGGACAGACAATCAATACAGAAAGAATGCTACTTTCTGCTTCCATAGAAACGCACTATTTTAATCATTTCACCCCAAGCAAGGCAAGAAAACCACAATGATATAAGGAGGTTGCTGTTAGAGAATATGAGAAAAAAAAACTATTATTAAGGAGAGGGGACAATAAAAGAACAGGAATTAACAAGACAGAAAATACGATTGACATTGCATTTAAATTTCTTCCCAAGCAAGGCTCTAAAGCCACTAAGACGCAAAGGGGGTTACTTAGTGTTAGAGAATATGAGAAAAACTATTATTAAGGCGAGAGAACAATAAAAAAAAAACAGACATGCAGACAAACGATAATGATTGTTATTGCATTATATTCTTTAGAAGATCAAATTTGACTGGGAATCAAGAAGCCTGAAAAGAGTTCCACAAGCGAGAAGTGCGATAGAATAAAATTTTAGAAGCATTAACATAGAGTCTAACATCTTTGGCAGCAATTACTAGATGATGTAAGAGAACTGTATCATTAGCAATTGTATTTGCAGTGATAGCTATGTCATTTGCATAGTCAATATCTGCCAACTATTTTGCTGGATATCGACTTGAGAGTCTTGGCGAGGATGTAAAACCTAGATGATGATGTTTGTGGAGGGAAGTTCCCAATATGTAGTCAAGGGTGATAACAAAGAGAAATGGTGCAAGATTTCACCCTGGAGGACTCCTGCTTTAATGTCGAAGTTAGAGTCTCTGTCTGGAGATCTAACCAAAGATTTAGTATTTCTGTACAGAACCATCATATGAAATCATATGCGAATGCATAAAACAGGCTTTTGTTTTTTTTATAAATTCACTTAGAACTGAATTTTATTTGTACACCCCATCCTTACGTCACTAAAACAAAACAGCCTGCATCGTTAATACGCAATGTCTATTCACTAGCCTTTTATATACCTTAATTTCTGTAAATTACAGGTGATAGTAGGGGTGCGTATTATAAATAGGTTTAAACAAAAGTATTTTTTCGTTATTGATTTATGATAATAAATACGTAATTGTTGTTCTAAAATAAAAAAGGTATTATCCCAATTTTCATTTTAAATCCAACAATAATAATTGTAACATTTTTTGTCGATAAATTTATGTTTATCAATATTTTTTATTTGGCGAAAAAATAAAAAAATCTATAAAAAGGGTAATTTCGAAGAAAAGAGGATATCAAGTTCCGAATTTATTGAAATTTTAATTTTCATTATCATCATCACTTTCTATTATAGAATTAACATCAAAATTGTCATCAAACAAATTATCATTCACAATATTATCTTCGTCCTGCTCAAAATTACTTTCGACCTCTTCATTCTCTTGCCAAAGGATGTCATCTTCAAAGCTATCCATGGCTGTCGTGAAACAATACTTCTTATAATCTCTCTTTATAAAATCCTCACTGATGGAATCCCAAGATTCCTGAATCCATTTTACAATGAGTTTTTTTTTTCTGTTGCCAGCAAAAGTAAAACTAGGAACACCAGAAAACATCCAGTCATTCCATTTTTTACGCATCTCTTATTTAAATGGACGGTTGCAGACAACATCCATTACTTGAAGTTCGACAGCCATTCCCCTGCTATAATAACAAAATCAGTCCACTTCTCCTAAAGTATATTCTTCATGCAAGGCATCCGTTTTGACAACATTTTGGCGGGAAATTAAAATGTTATATTTATCGGGAAAACCGTCATGGTAATTTTCATCATTATTTTAGCAGCTTAGTTTCGATTCTATTCCTAATGTCAAGATCGACAAAATGTAATTACTTTCTTGGGGTTTTTTAAGAAAATTTATAGATGCGTATTATACATAGGGATAGATATATTTCTAAATTTTTGGATCATTTATTGAGGTGGGTATTATTTATGGGTGCGTATTATTTACGAGAAATTACGGTAAACTAAAATTTTTGCATCACGCTGAAAGCCTCACAGTATTTAGTATTGTTGAAGTTATCGCTAACATTTTTGTCGAGATTTACAAACTCTACATTTCGTTCAATTTCGCAAACCAATCGATGAAATTTGAATAAGCTGATTTGTTTGGGAAAATATTTTGACAAAAACCCTACTCGCGGTTTAATAATTTCTTTAATATAATTTAATGTTATACGACTTCGCAGTAAACAGTATTTTTTAAGATTTTTCTTCCTCTTTAACAGCGAATAATAAATTAGAATTTCTTACTCTTAAGCATGCAACATACAACTGACCAACGTAAATATTTCACTTTGGAGCCAAATTCCAAAATTTTGAAGTGTTTTCCCTTGTGATTTGTTTATTGTTCTCGCAAACGCAGGGCAAACTGGAAACTGGATTCTTGTATATAAAAAAACTTTTAAAAAATTATCAAAAAACAATATTGCGTTTTTATTAAATAAGTTTTTGTTAGTTTAACCATTAAATTGTTTTAAAATAGTGGGAGTATTTTGTATGTAAAATAATAGAACTTTAAATTATTCCAAAAAATTAATGAAAATTTTATTTACTTTGTACTTATCTGTTTGCACTTCTTGGATTCAATCGGTCAATGTCTGGCTAATTTAGATGGTGTGGCAGACTAACGGAAGTGACAGAATTTTATATATAGATTGATTACTAAGACATTAGCGGTAATTAATATTCATAATAATTCTTGAACGCATAACTTAACAAATATTTTGTTATTCGTTTTTAATTCAAATTTTGCATATATAAGCATTGTTCCTATGGTTTTATTTTCAAAATCAAATTTGTATGAAAATAATTTATATATGCCTTGTTAAAATATAATCATCCTTATCATGGTATCTATGCCCATTCTCCATCCATTTACTCCTATCTTCATAGCCTGAGTGGTATGATAAGGCAAAATTAGCAGCTGATCTGAAAAAACGGCTGATGCTAATCTCCAAGTGTGTGATTCATTGCACCTTCTCTGATTAACGCTATCCACTGACATGAAGGGTAAAGATTATTTCCAATCCACTGCTATATCTGCTACTAAGGAAATTAGTTTCTTGTGTCTTGCTAGACAATTTATAAATGTATTTTTCCTTATTTATAAATCTACCAATCGTCCTTGCTTTGAATATTGCTGCCACATCTGGTCTGATGCTCCTGCTATATATTTAGAGATTCTTGATAAAATCCAATGGACAATCTGCAATGTTATTGGTCCTGATCTGGCATATCGCCTTCAGACACTTTTCCACTGCCGCAATTTACATTTTCTTCTCCCTTTTTCTATAAATACCTTTATAGTAATTCTTCTAATGAACTTACCTTGATGCTAAATGGAATTTATGAATTTCAGCGCAGGAATAGATTGGCAGCTAGACCTCATCTTTTTACAGCTGAAATTTTAGATGTAACCGTAAGTTCTATGTTAACAGTTTCTTCTCAAGCACCACTCGCCTGTGGAACTCTCTTTCTGCTTCTTGTTTCCCAGTCAAATTTGATCTTATAAAATCTAAACGCAATATTTATCGTTATCTTCTGTCTTCTTAATTATTATTCTTTTATTGTCCCCTCTTTAATAATTGTATTTACTCATATTCCCTCACACTCAGTAACCCGTTCCGTTCTAGTGGATCTATTCCCTTGCTTGGGGTGAAATGATTAAAAAGAAAATTTAAAAAAAAAGAAGAAAAATTAAAACTTATCCAAAATGTCTTATCATTCCTCAGTTGAAATTCCTACATTTAACCGTAAGTTCTATGCTAACAGTTTCTTCTCTTGCACTTCTCGCTTGTGGAACTCTCTTCCGACTTCTGGCTTTCGTGTCAACTTTGGTCTTCGAAAATTTAAATGCAATGCTAATCGTTATTTTCTGTCTTCTTAATTCTTGTTCTTTTAATGATTCCTCTCCTTAATAATTGTTTTCTTTTTCTTTTTTTTTTTTTTTTTTTTTTTTTTCGTATTGTCTGTTGGTTTTATTGGCTTCCTTGGGGTGAAATTTTTTTTTTTAAATCGTCCAGTGATCTTAATAAGCGTTGTTCTCGTGCAGTTTATATGTTGCTTTAAACTACGTTTTCTTTCTGTCCGAGTCTTGATGGCGCCACATCACTGTAGGAGCCGGAATTTGATTGTGGGGCCAATGGGCCTTAATTCATAGTGTATGATTGCCATCTATCTCAAGGGAATGTGGCCATCACTTTCCCATATGATGTCTGCGCCCCTATGTTTGTCTGTGATTCTTGGTAGCGCCAAACCATTGTAAGAGATAAGCTATGTAAAATCTTCGTTAATTGATACCCCATACGGAAACCAAAACAAAAATGTTTATACGACGTTATTTTTTAAAATATAGCCTGTAAAAAAAATGAATTTCGTAATCAGATGTTCTTTTTGTTTCCATCGATATGTTACTATAGATTAAGTGCTCCAGATTACGATTTTCGGAGAAAAATGTATTTTTTTTACGTTTTAAATAAATCACGCGGTATGATCATATTTTGTTTTGGCTTCCATGGGGGAAACAATTTACTTTAAATTTGCATAGCTAACTGGACACCCGCCAATAGCTTTTATAAAATGTGATTAAAAAAATCAATATTCATGGCTCGGGGGTGCTTAATCTATAGTAATCTTAAGAATTACTATCATTTCTCGTTCAAGTGCTTATTGTGTGGGTTGCGGCAGAAATACCTCCCGTATTTTAAACTGTCACCTCTCTGGTGCAAATAAACATAAGCAAGTGGCAATGATGTCTTCACCTAGCTAATGTATTACTGTATTGTATCCCATCAGATAAGTTACCATAATCGCTTGGGCCGGTACCCACTGTGCGTTTGCTTTTGAAATGGTTTTTAAGACTGGTGAATCTACCATAGATCTTTTCGTGTTCATTTCATGTCACGCTGGAAGACGCTGTTTTGAATAGAAAACCCTTACTACTATGGGTTGTATAGCATCCTTTTAGTATTCTAGCAGATGGCCTGGCTCATAGCCTGAAATAGTCTACGATTAAGGACTTCAACAGTTGATTAATAAGTTGATATAGAACTGATTACTATTCGGTCTGATCTTACTTTGGCTATACAGCATTTGACCCTCCTCTATTCCTTGTAAGTTGTCTTGTTAATTGTTTTGTAACTTATTGTTCTGTGTTTTTTGTATTTATCTGTTAGGACTGGTATTGAATAAATATATTAAGCACTTATTCTTCTCCGTGTATCAATCACCTTGATGATACAGAACTATGGGTTGAGCATTTCACGGCCACAGGTGCAACGCTTAAAAGGCAGCCGCCTGGAAGACTTTGAAACGCTTTCCGCGTGATGGAAAACTTTAGAAATTGTCTACAATGGTGTATGACAAATAGAGACCTTCATTTGCAGGATCTCATTTTTACAATAAAAAAAAACTATAGCTCTTTGTTTAAACAACAATGAAATATTTTTTTTTAAATAGCAGTTACCTTTTAAATGTTGGAGGTATTTGTGCTGCACCATGTTCAATTACATAAATAAATCGATGAATAATCACCACTTTACATATCTTTCTTTTAAAAAAAACTCGTTATCTCGGGACAATAGAAAAGACACGTTATCACTGCAGCTGCCAGTCTTTGTTCTTCTGTTTCTTCTTTCACGGATCTTCACAAATTTCTATCCTTCGTAGTTCTAGACACTGTGTCTACGCATACTCTCCCACTCAGTCCCTTTTCCACTGCTTCCTCCTACGTTTCTTACCGTCAATATATCCTTTGAATGTCATATTCTCGAAACCTCGTGTCTGTTCCGTCCATGCTATGCTTCCGTAGACTTTCTTCATCATCGAACAGACTCAGAACATTTGTCTATCAATATGTACTCTCAACGAGGCTTCTTGCCTTAAACGCTTATAGGGACTCATTTTCAACCCAAACCTCAAGTGGAACACATATATACCATCCAGAGCTAAAGATGCTGGAGACATGGTCAACTCTTTGTGTTACTCCAGAAAGCACCCGACTCCTCTTTCCATAGTCTGTCTGTTAATATATCTGGGCTGGAACTGCCCAATCCAGGCTTGATGTGGTTCAATACCGACTACGTGGTCGTATGGGTGATGATCTGTTTTCCACTAGACGACCTCTATCCCGTAGACGAAACGCAGCAAGACTCTCAGAGGAGTGAATAATGAGTGCTAATTCCATGGCAAATATTATAGCTAGCTACATTCCATACATTCGCCCTTTCAGACCTTCACATCTAAGACTCGCTATGCCACGTACACTGAACGAATAGTCTACATTCCCTTCGTATACCATTAATAAGGAGACAGATTCATTTAGTGTTGTGGAGTGATTTCACAGTGGAGGCTTATATTTGTACTAAGTCGGTCCTAAAATAGGTTCGACGTACAGAACGTTAGAAACTTGGTATTACGCAGAGTAAACCTAGTTGTGGTCGCTGATACTTTCGTATTCGGCTAACTGTAGCCCGACATCTACTGGATATTCAGTCACCCCCCCCACTGGGGCATCATGTGACACAAGGTCGGTTATTTATTGTGGGTTCTCCGAGCACGTGGGCTCGGCCCAAAAATATGCCCGTTTGAACCCGTATAAACGGACTCAGGGCCGGTTTACCTCCCCGAACGAGACTCCGCCCCTCGGCGTAGCCTCGTTCGGGTTCCTCCCCGCCCGAAGGCAGAGAGTTCAACCGTTCAGCCGGTCGTCCGACATCGACTGACCCTAGTTTCTCTTACTACTCCTACTTATATTAGGTGGAAGAATCTATTAACTATAGGATAGGTGTGTTCTACTATAGCATTTGGACAGATTCTTCTCAAGAATCGTTACACTGTAGAACAGGCTCCCTAGAGAATGCTTCCCTGATCAGTAAAATCTTAACCTATAAAAGCCTAAGGTTAACCATTATCTTTCTTATATATCGTCATAATCTGCACTTGGTACGTCTTTCTGTTACGATCATACAACAATGCCATTTAATGGTTCTCTACCCTGAGGGCCTCTTGAGCCTTTTCTTGGGTGAAAATTTAGTAAAAATACTCTGTGTCGCCTGAAGTATCCTTTTTTTCATTTTTTCGGGTTTTGGCCAGAAATCAGTACCGATTTCTGGTTCCCCAGCGCGTGCAAGTCTTATGATTAACGAGAAAAAAACGATGATTGATATATGATAAAATAAAACGATCTTTATAGATATTACATAGCGTCATAGATAGGGAAAGCAAGCATAAAAAAAACCCGCCAAGCTCGAGAATGAAGGAGAAAGCGAGAAAAGAATACTGCAGGCGTGTGCGTCTGTTATTAAATACCGAGTTAAATTCATAAAACAGAATATTCGTTTGGTTTCTGATTATATTTCTGAGATGAGGTATTATGTACACTATTTACATTATTCGGACTATTGTCCTCATCTTTGTCGCAATATTTATTACAACGTTTCGGCCTTTCAGTATCTGTCTATCTTTCTGAGATGAGGTATTATGTACACTATTTACATTATTCGGTCTATTGTTCTCATCTTTGTCGCCATATTTATTACAGCGTTTCAGCCCTTTAGTTCTGTCTATATTTCTGAGACGAGGTATTATGTACATTATTTACATGATTCAGACTATTGTCCTCATCTTTGTGGCCACATTTAATACAACGTTTCGGCCCTTCAGTATCTGTCTATATTTCTCAGATGAGGTATTATGTATATTATTTATATTATTCGGACTATTGTCCTCATCTTTGTCGCCATATTTATTACAATGTTTCGGCCGTTATACGCTCCGGCCTTCTTCTGGTGGCTGGAATGTCGAACTGAACCCTTCTGGGTTAGACTGTTCTTGTTCCACATGTCATGTTTAATGGATATCATTTACCTCCTTGTTAATTTCCCTCTGAAAGTTATCCACTGCCTTAACCGGGTATTGAACTCACACTCTTTGAGTCCTGTCACTGGATCTAACTAACGCCTTTATCCACTGTGTCATGTGTCCTTGAGGACACATGGCACAGTGGGGAACTTTCAGAGGGAAATTAGCCAGGGGATAACTGATAACTGACATCCATTAAACATGGCACGTGGAACTAGAACAGTCTACCCCAGTGAACGAAATAAAGTGTTCAGTTCGACATTCCAATCACCTGAAGAAGGCCGGAGTGTACAACAGCCGAAACGTTGTAATAAATATGGCGAGAAAGATCAGGACAATAGTCCGAATAATTGTAAATAATAAACACATTGGTTGTTCCTGTGGTGCAATGAAGTTTCAACATCCTTAACTGCTTTTTACCTTGAGATAATTAATAAAATCCAAAGAATCAGCGATATTTTTAATTCTGATCTGGCGTCTCGGCTCCAGACCCTTTCCCACTGCCGTAAAGTTACCTTCCTTTGTTTATGTCTAAATATTTTCATGTTAATTGTTCAGATCAGGTCTTCGCTATGGTACCAAAACTTTTTGAATTTAAGCTCAGTACTAAACTGGCGTCGAGATCTCATCAATTTAGACTTGAGATGGTTAGATGTCACCGTAAAATCTATGCTAGCATTTACTTTTCTCACACTTCTCGCATGTGCTAATTCCTTCCGGCTTCATGCTTTTCAGCCATCTTTAATCTGCAAAAATTTAAACGCAATGTCAATCGCTATCTACTGTCCCCTTGATTACTCTTTTTCTTCCCTCTCATTATTAATGTTTTTGTACCTAATTTTGCCACACCCAGTAACCCCCCTTGCGTCTTAGTGGCTTTAGTGCCTTGCTTGTGGAACTCCCTTCCGACTCCATGGAATTCAGCCTACTTTATTGTTTACATATTTATATGTAGTGTCAATCACTATCTACTGTCCACTTAATTACTCTTTCATCTTTCTGCTGATTAATAATGTTTATCTCCTTCCACACCCAGTAACCTACTTGCATCTTAGTGGCTATAGTGCCTTGCTTGTGAAACTCCCTTCCGGCTCCGTTCATTCCAATCAACTTTAATCTTTACATATTTATATGCAGTGTCAATCGCTGTCTAGTGTCCGCTTGATTACTCTTTCATCTTTCCGCTCATTATTAATGTTTCTCTTCCGAATTCTTCTACATCTAGTAATCTCTTGTGTCTTAGCGGCTTTATTGCCTTCGTTGTGGAATTCTCTTCCGGTTCAATGATTTCCAGCCAATATTAATCAACAAAAACTTTAATACAATGTCAATCGCTATCTACTGTCTTCCTGATTAGTCTTTTTCTCTTCCAGCTCATTATTAATGTTTTTGTTCCTAATTTTGCCACATCCTGTAACTCCCTTGCGTCTTAGTGGCTTTACATCCTTGCTTGGGGCGATACCGATTTAAAATTAAAATACAACAAAAAAAAATATATAGCAAAATTTACATGTCAGAAATGACTGGCATGAAACTCCAACTCTCAAGGTCGACAGAGGATATAGCAGCCCTTCTGGTTCCCAAGCGCGAGCCAGTCTTATGATTAACGAGAAAAAACGATGATTGATATATGATAAAATAAAATCATCTTTATTTACCTTTTCTCTCCGTCACCTCCTCATTTGCTGCATTTCCCTCTATCTCACAACCGCCTCCATGTCTTTTACTCTTTGTTTAATATTTTGCCCCAATTCAAGCAATAAATCTTATGATATTAATCTTGGCTTTTCAGCCACAAGCAAATAAATACATTGTCGCTAAGATTTGATATATTTGGACGAAATTTCTTAGGTTTTTATTTTCGAGAAAAATGTTTTATTTAGAGGAAAATATTTCAACATTTAAACCAAAGCAAAGCAAAAGGAAGGAAAAACAAAACAAAACGGAAAAGCAATAAAATTTCTGCCCATTAATTTTATCTCACTTCGAAAACAAGGAACATAAATTCAAATCCAAATTTTAGCTTACAAGAATCTATTTCCAATTCTTTGTTTTTGTTATTCGCAATGCCCTCCGCCATTTGCCGATTACGTAAACAATGGATGTAATATGTTTATAATATCGCCCTAAAACATAATATACAACAGAATTAATCTTAGATATCTGTCGTATATCGTCACACTTTACATTCATTTCCCTGTTCAACAATTTCCGTTTATCGCCACCAGCTTGTGCGTAAATCAATCAGATTTGCCCTCTAAGGCGTTAAATTTAAAATGGCCGACATTTTTATTAAATGGTAGTTTTTGTTTGTTTTGTTTTTTTTTTGTTTTTTTTTTTTTTTAATTTAGATACACTAAAGCTCTCGGGACACTTCAAAGAGGAGTGGGTATAGCCTGTTATTATTATTATTATTACAATTCGATTACTGCTATGGTCACACTACCTACCAAGTCTGCGGGAAGACCTAAGGCAGGTAAGTGGTGTGTTGTTATGGCTACATTTCATGGTTTGTTTTACCAACTCCCATAACATCACTAGCGTTAAATGGACAAAGTTCTTCTTGGCGTCTGGGCTGTACTTATCAAAACAATTATTATTATTATTATTATTATTATTATTATTATTATTATTATTATTATTATTATTATAATACACTGAATATATCAGTTTTGCTTTTTATCTTATTTCATTCTTCTTACTTTTTATTTCTCTCATCCTTAAATTCTTTCTTTTCTTGCTTCTCCTCTTAATCTTTAATCGATCACCCTTAATCTTTGTTGTCCTTCCTACACTTCTTCTTCTTCTTCTTCTTCTTCTTCTTCTTCTTCTTCTTCTTCTTCTTCTTCTTCTTCTCAACATTTTATCATTTTTTCCTTCGATTTATTTTTCTTCTTTTATCGTATCATTTTTATCATTCTTTTTCTTCATTTCTTTCAACACTTTTGCCATTGTTCTTTCTTTCTTTCTTTCTTTCTTCTTCTACTTTTATCTCAACATTTTTATCATTCTACTTTGTTTCTTTCTTTCTTCCTTGCTTTCTGTCTTTATTCTAATCCTTAGTTTCTTTCTTTGATCTACGTCTCTCTTCATTCTTTCTCTCTTCTTCTTTCTTTCTTTATTCTATTTGTTATATCTTTCTTTCTACTTTGCTTACTTCTATTTCTTTCTTCTACTACTTTCTTCTACTTCCTTATTAATTTTTTCCCATTGTTCCACCTTCATTTTTTTTAAATTTAATGGCTTTGAACGTAAGAAACCAATGGATCTTGGTTAAGACTGTAGCGATTGCTATGTTTTTCCACGCCCACATTTTATTCGTCTGCGATTGGCTAATAAATCAATACTACTCTTCTATAGGACAATTTAGCCATCGCAGTCATTTCTTTGAATCCTTCGGTTTTGAGTTTGTATGCCTGTTTTGTTAGTACGAATGTAGTGATTGGTTAATTTTAACCAATCACATATTTTAGTGCAAGATTAACCTTTTCCCGCGCTTCTGTGGGAGCCTATTCTTTTTCCTTAAAAGAGGCAACTTTTTCACAAGTCGTCACTAGGATCCATTAAGTTTCGCCTGTCCAAATGAGTCCACGATCTTACTCATAACATTTCAAACGCACACAAAGACAGAGAATTTTGTAATATAAACTCTGTGACTTAGCCAAGCTCAATCAACCAGGACTCTGTTAACTTCGAATCATTCTGTAACACAACACATTTCTGATCAATTGTATTCTTGTGTTATCTATTCTAACAAACAAACCTTCGTTCTAAAATTGATTCCTGAACATTTTTCTCTCAAAAAGAACTTCCTTCGAACAATCAATTACAAACCAAAATACAATTAAATGGGAACAACTTCTTTCCCTTAATCTATACATTGAATACAATTTTATTGCATGTTTGTTCATGTATGTTATTTCAATATATACTTGTTGATTCACAGTTTGGAGTTTTTTTGTTTACTTGAATCCTGTACGTTGAAAGTATAATAGTATAAATAATATTGGACCATCTAACCACTGGGCCATTACAAGATTATACTTCTCCATACTCGGGGACTGGCGCTACAGAATCACAAAGAACTGTACCAAATAACAGAAGCCATATCACTTGAGGACTTTCAACAGCAGCCCTTCTTTGAACGTTGTGGACTGACTCTACATAATCACAAAAAAAGTTATATACCAAATAACAGAAACCACATCACTTGATGACTTTCAATAGTAGCCTTTCTTCAAGCCTCGGGGACTGGCACTACAGAATCACAAACAAAGATATGTACCCAATAACAGAAACCACATCACTTGAGGGCTTTCATCAAAAGCCTATCTTCAAACCTCGGTGACTGGCGCTACAGATTCACAAACAAAGAACTTTCCACTACAGCACTTTTTCGAAAGAGGACTGACCTTACATAATAGTTCAGTACTCTTTACCTTTCTTCAAGTTTTTCTTCATTTCTTGAGAAGATTATCCAGCATTCGCTGCCAAATAGAAGGACTGATATCACATAACCGTGTTGAAAACTCCCCCTCTTCTGGGGAGGCCTTGTTTGACAGGGTCGATTTCGTAACGTTGTATGATCTATCGCACGTTTTCTCCCGGCTGGGTGTCTGGAAAGACATCAGCAAATGGGATTTTAATCTTACTAGTTTATTAACCACGCTGACAAGTGCGGTTTACTACACCCCCTATTAGGGAGCCGCTTCCAAACACGAGAAACTCACACGTCCATTTTGTTTGACGTGTAACAACCAACTCTCGAAAGACCCTTCCACGCTGGTGGGGTGCAGTCTAATACATCTAGTTAGACTGATGTCTGAACAGCAACTCTCGTAAAACGTTAATCTATAACTCATTCTCAGCTTCGGCTCAGCCAATCAAAATCGACTTCCCTAGTTTGTCTACCATCTGACCTTAAAGGTCAGCCTCAGAAAGTCTGAGCCAAAATACGCTGCCACTAAAAATTATAGTCTGAAACTATTATTTCAGAACATTTCAGTACTCTTTTCTGTGTTTCTCTTACTTCAAGTCTCTTCATCTTCACTGACATATAGGAGGACTGATATCACGTAACAGTTCAGTCGTCTTTTCTTTGTTTCCCTTGCTTCAAGTCTCTTCTTCATGTATGATAAGATTGTCCCAGCATTCACTGACATATAGGACGACTAATATCACGTGACAGTTCAGTACGCTTGTCTTTGTTTCAAACGAATTATTTTCTATTTCTTAATACTCTACTTGGCTTTTGGAAGCCATCTTTGTTCATCCCAATGAGCCTTCGGATTTCAGTGTCGCACTTTCTGTTCTCTGTTTAAAGATTCCTATCATATTTTCAATTAGTCTCGTTAAAATCTGAACTGCGCCTCACACGGCCGCATATATCCTGCCAATCCTTCGTTCACCATTTCCAAACCGTTACTACTTTGTAACAATGCATCTTACCGTAAATTGCTCTGATATAAATCCGGAGAACGCTGATCGTTATTGTCATTTTAGACCTCGGCTAAAAGTGAAAGCATTACTGGTGGATAATCCTTCCTTGGCTATCTCTCCCAACACGCACGCACTCTCTCTCTCTCTCTCTCTCTCTCTCTCTCTCTCTCTCTCTCTCTCTAGCACGTTTGCTTGCAGAGATCCAGCATTGTGATTGTTCGATGGATCGTAAAGTGTTTCTGGGGGGGGGATGGGATGGGTGATGCATGATCCTTGTTAGGAAATAGTCAGACGGTTAGAAAGTTAACTGATAATAATTTTTCGCCAAGGATGATGATGATCACGACGATAGTCGGAGATAGACTCGATCGAAAGAAAGCCACAGAAATGAACACACGTGTGGTATTATTTACATCACCAAACTTTTTTTTCACAGAGGGTCAGGTAACTGAGAGAATGACGAGTGTGGGCCGGATAACCACTTTGGTTAATACAAAACACTGAATGCGCAAAAAATAAAGACAACAAACATGCTTATTTACTAAAAAGTTATCCAAGAAGGCGGCAATAGCAATAAAATAGTTATATCACACCAAGTGCGCACATATCCAAATCTCACAAACTAAACAGCACAAAAGATTAGCGGAGATTTGTAAAACCTTTTAAGATATAATTAATATTTGTTTTGGTGTTTATCAGTCAACCTCGTTACATGTGCTGACTTTACATACTTTAGATTTTATAATAAGATACATATATATATATATATATATATATATATATATATATATATATATATATATATATATATATATATATATATATATAAGAAATGGACAAGGTCCGACAATTTATTTATTAAAGACATTTTTATGTTTAACGTTGTTATTTTATAGATACAAGTATTTAAGCAAATGCTCTGTTTATGATAAACAGTATTAAATAACAGAGCAGTTATGAATGTACGAGATTCATAGAAGATTGAAGTTTATAAGCAGTAAATTCGACCTTGTCTACCGTAAGGTTCTTTGTGGCCGAGACGGTTAAGGCACGTTAGCGTATATGACGGTTCCGTATAGGATGCAGGTTCGAATCCTGTCAAAGAACGAATATTTTCTATGAAAATTTCTCGGACATTCAGGTCGGTAAATGTTATTTAATAATGTTTATCATAAACAGAGCATTTGCTTAAATACTTGTATCTATAAAATAACAACGTTAAACATAAAAATGTCTTTATATATATATATATATGAATGACATAATTCGCTGAAGGCAGACCTTTTTAACACGGCAATGCAAGTTAAAACATAATTGCTGCAGTAGGTCCATAATTGCTTTTCTTAGAAACTCCATTGCAGGTACTTACACAAAAAGTGCTCGGATATCAAATGTTGCAAAAAGTTGCCAAATTTTTTATGTCACTGATTTTTCTAAAACTTATATTACTGTCAGATACAAAAATCAGATTGACCAAATTTTGGTATTTTACTTAAATTTATTTTAATTTTTTCTACATAGTCATTTTAAATACACCCGGTTCATAATTCTATGTAAATAGAGTTTAATTCATTTGTGGCACAGTGAAGCAGCGAGCTGGGTGAACTGACATCGGGGGCCGTAGTTTGGCGACCCCTTGATCTACATTATTTACATTCGCAATATTGTCCTTATCTTTGTTGTGGTTATCACAACCTTTCTGTCGTTGATACTTTTTTACGGCTTATCAACCTTTTTCATGTTATTTAAAAACAGAAAACGTTTTTAGATCATAGGATATTATTTTTTTTAAAATAATGGTTTAGTAATACAATTTTTAATACTTAACCAACAGCTGGAGGAGAAGGGATAGATTCATACCTTTCTTAGGGTATGTGCACATAAAGGAATATAAAGAACCTGACTGGAATTTGAACTTGAATTTCTTATAAGCAATTTTGAGCCGTTATCCATTGCACCTTCTGCTTGATTACGTTGACCTTGTGCCATACCTCGTGATTAATAAACAAGTAATGATATCATAGATCTACATTGGGCGCAGGTTGGTGGAATAAGGGTAAACAAATCATTACCGCAAGCTTAGAGAATTATCAGGTAGGTATTAGCGAGGAGAATACCTCTCAGAAACTCAGGGAATGGCGCTACAGAATCACAAACAAAGAACTGTACCAAATAACAGAAACCACATCGCTTGAGGATTTTCAACAGCAGCCTTTCTTCAAACCTCGGGGACTGGCGCTACAGAATCATAAACAAAGTACTGTATCAAATAACAGAAACCACATCACTTGACAACTTTCAATATTAGCCATTCTTCAAACCTCGGGGTCTGGCGCTACAGAATCTCAAACAAAGAACTGTACCAAATAACAGAAACCACATCACTTGAGGACTTTCAACAGCAGCCCTTCTTCAAACTTCGTGGGCTGGCGCTACAGAATCACAAACAAAGAACTGTACCAAATAATAGAAACTGCATCGACAACTAAAATATCTATCACATGTAACTCATAGTGAATATGTTGACATAATCATGATGCTGACATGATGCTGACATTCTACACGACTTCAGACAAATAGTTCGGAAGGAAATCTCCATCAATATTGCAAAGAGGGTTAACAGCTACTGAACTTGAGAAAACTATTTTCCTGAAAATGAGAAAGATTTTTAAAATTTCAACCGACCGCTCAATATATACCGAATGTTTCCTTAAAAGGAAACGGCTAATAGTACCATTATCCCGTAATGCAAATTAAGTCTATTATTAAATAGTGGTAAATAATATCTGTATAGCCTTTTTAAAGCCATCTGTCAGATTTTTACCACCAGGGATCTAATGCTAAAATAAAAGTTTAAATTTAAATTTTAGGATTCTGGAGTCCGCTTTAACACTTCAGGGATATTGCTTCCCTGCAGCAGAGTAGACTATATCCCTGAAGAGTGAAAGAATTACAACAATACGCTCACGAAACTTCGAAGTCGGCATGACTGAAATAACAGAACGCAGTTAAGTAATAAGTCTCTCCACATTCATTCTATTAACGCTCTACTTGATACCGAACAAAACCTGCCCGCCTAAAATGCCTTTCTACCAGTAAGCTACGAAAATCAGCAATTTTGGTAGCCCAAAATTCTTACAATTTAATAACATATATATATATATATATATATATAGATAGATAGATAGATATATATATATATATAAAACAAAAACGAAAAATAAAACACGCACGCACACACACACACACACACACACATATATATATATATATATATATATATATATATATATATATATATATAAAGTGGAAGCAGCGGAAGGATTTCATGGGTTTAAAGTGCTTTACACAATGCAAAGATAATATGCTTTACACAAGTAAAATAAAGCTCCACTTTAATCCGATGAAATCTTTAATGTTCCCTTTATCATATATATATATATATATATATATATATATATATATATATATATATATATATATATGATAAAGTTGAAACAGCATATGGAATTTTTATATATATATATATATATATATATATATATATATATATATATATATATAATTATATATGATAAAGTGTAAAGAGCTTAAGGAATTCATTGAGAGATATATATATATATATATATATGATAAAGATTATGAATTATTGATATATATATATATATATATATATATATATATATATATATATATATATATATATATATATATATATATATATATATATATATATATATATATATGATAAAGTGGAAACAGCTTAAGAAATTCATTGGATATATATATATATATATATATATATATATATATATATATATGATAAAGTGGAAACAGCTTAAGGAATTATTGATATATATATATATATATATATATATATATATATATATTATATATGATAAAGTGGAAACAGCTTATGAATTATTGGATATATATATATATATATATATATATGATAAAGTGGAAACAGCTTAGGAAATTCATTGAGATATATATATATATATATATATATATATATATGATAAAGTGGAAAACAGCTTATGAATTCATTGATATATATATATATATATTTATATATATATATATATATATATATATATATATATGATAAAGTGGAAACAGCTTTCATTGAATATATTGATATATATATATATATATATATATATATATATATATATATATATATATATATATATATATATAATGAAGTCGAGAGTGCTTCAGCATTTCAGCAGATTAAAGTGGTGCTTTATTTTGCTTGTGTAAAGCGTATGAAGGAGATGGCGTAATTTTTTAATTGTTTTAAAAATATATATTTGGATATATAGTCTAAACATTTTCGTTCCTTTTTCGTTTTCGATTTGTTTATGTTTCCATCCGTTTCGTTATTAAATATCTCACACTGAGATAATAGAACATCTGCCAAGAAAGGTGAAACATTGTAAGCACCTGGACACAAATTTACTGTGAATTATCTTGCTAGTAAAGCACCTTATTTTCGTTCAAATTTGTTCAGCATTCCAACTCACTTGACAGATCTTCTTACAAAGTCGGATGTCTAATAACAAAAATGTAAAAACAGACAAAAATAAAATGAAACTAAACGAGATCAGCTGGACTCAACATACACATACATAAGGAAACTTACATTTTATAAGGTTTAAAAATCCCTTTTTAAGTAACGCGCTAATTAATTTACTGTATTGGATAAATTATGAAATAAGTAGCGAAGTAATCGTTCTCAGTAACGCTGTGAATCGAAATAAGTGCTGCGTAAACTTTTGCATTTTTTTTCACATAAATAGTTTTAAGCCTTTAAACAGAATGAAAAAAAATGGTAAATTGATCTGAAAAGATGTTTCGCCTTAAAATAATGTTGAGAAATAACTCAAAACTAAAGGAAAAAAAAAAATGGTAAATTGATCTGAAAATATACTTCGCCTTAAAATAATCTCGAGAAATAATTCAAATGTAATGTCAATCGACGTCTCCAGATGCTTTGATCTATCTCCTATCCTTCTCTTCATCCTTTCCTCTAAGACTCATCTTTGCTCTCGCTCCAACTCTCTGTAGCCCCTTTCGTACTAGTGGCTTCCCGCCTTGCTTGGGGGTGAAACGCTTAAAAAAAAAAAAAAAATGATTCCATCAAACGTTACCACATTCTCTCTCTCTCTCGTGTTTCTAGTTGGACAGAGAATCTTTTCGTCTTACCGCCAATTTTAATGGGATGTTTCAGCTTGTGGCTGGGATCCTGCCTCTTTATCAAATCTGCTTCAATCATATGATTTCATTGACACTCTACAGTTAGAACGTTAAATATTGATAACATACATAATAAACTCAAGACAAAGACTTTGTAGTATTTATTACGCCATGTCGATCAGCATATTGTTGTTTCTTGGTTATCATTTCCATATTTACAATTTTCAGTCCAATAAATTTTTATAACGTGACATGACAAGATTAGCTTAGATTTGTAGTGTCCAGTGTTTTTATTGCAATGGATTTTTTTTGTTTTTTTAAGTCCATAAATGTCTCCATATTTTGTGGACTTCCTTTTCCTGTCATTCCTTGGGTGCCATATTGTCGTCGGCTATCATGTTTATGGGACTCTGTTGTCGTCCAAATGAAGCCTTACTTAGAGGATCGCTTTACACACTCGCTTCGCATCCGATTGTCATTGAATAGTCTTTATGACTAAAATTCATTTCTTTTTATATTTTGGACCGTTCGTCTTCTTCGCTTTCGATGAAAGACATTGCGAGGGAAAAAAGAAAGGAATCACAAAGAACTAAAGACAGTGGATTAATACAAGAATTACGAAAGAGTGAACGCCTAACAAAGAGAAGAAAAAAAAAGATGACACCAAGAATTAAATGAAGAAAAATTGGAAGAGAAATATTAAAGCAGACGATAAACAGAGGCGCAACACGAAAGAAAAAGTTTACAACTCAAACGAAGAAAAATATAACGGAACAAAATAAAAAAAAAGAAATTAGCAATATCTGCTTAGAAATGAAAGAAAAACACAAAGATGGCGGCATCGTGCGTAGGAACAAAAATAAAACCTAGATCGAACAATTACACAATAAAAAATAATTCTTAACAGAAAAAAAAAACGACATAAATGAAACAGTTGCAGTTAGAATCGACAATAATAAACAAAACAAAAATCGTTCTTAAAGAAAGAAAAGATTGGTGGTCGCTAAAAAGAAAAAATAGGCCATAAATATTATTTTCTTCTTGTCTGGGGTTCTGTCCACCATTTTATTATTTCCTTCTGCATTTGATTCGTCTGTACAGAGCTCTTGCATCGCAGCAGGAAGTCGGATACGCCGACCATCATGTCTTTTCTTCGTTTGCATCGAAAAACAATTCCTTTTTCACGAATTCTTCGCATAGTCGCCCTTAATATGAGAATTGCAAAAAAAGAAAAAATAAGTTAGAAGGAAAAGACAGAGAGTATGATAAATCTTGATTGTCTAAAAGTAGGTCTCAGGAAGCAATCGTTTCAAAGTTTTCCTATTTGCCTATGCATTACTGCATACGACTTTCCCCGGTGATTAATCTAATGTATTACAAACACCTGAAACATCCTTATTTTTTCGTTTGTATAAAATATCAATTTATCTGAAACGATTTACTCGTGCGACAAGGGAAGACATCTTGTCCCTATCGAATACGTCAATGTTTTAATGCCCGATATGGATTTAATGTCGAGCTCTTAGTTCAAATACTTTCGGCACAAGACATATGCTTTTTTTGCTAGTCCTTGTATTGGCCTATAACTTACTTCAAAAGGATATTGCTGATTGATTGAATACATATTACTTAGCTTAGTGAAGATGAGGAAAACCATATATATATATATATATATATATATATATATATATATATATATATATATATATATATTATAGCTTTTAAATTCCTTTGAGGAACATAGGGCCGGAAGATATCGTTGTTGTTTCTATAACAAGCCAGTTTTAAACAAGTAGGTTGTTAGCCTACTGCACAATCCCAACCAAGAAGATCTGGCTTTGAATTCAGATTTGTCCTTCTCCTAGATCAGTTGCCGCCCAGGGCTATTGAACCCTTAGTTGGGGGGATTAGCTTAGCACGTAAGTGAATGTAATGAATTCGATTGTAATTCGAACCACGGTTATCCGATTCTTTAATCCGATCCGCTATCCATTAGCGCCCCCCGTAATATATATATATATATATATATATATATATATATATATATATATATATATACAGTCCACTTTAAGGTTCCATGTAATAAATTATTTCACCACAGCCCTTTTAAAGAACTGCGGATCATCAGACTTTACTTCCAAACAAAAAATGAAAAGATTTACACATTTTTGACGGGCCGTATTAAACATATGTAAATTAACGAAGTGAGGAAGTGAGTGGGGAGAGAGAGAAGACATGAGTGAGTTAGCAGACATTGACACATTTAAATTATTTGCTCTGGATTTACATTGAGCTCTCTGGATTTTATCCTCCTTAGGTTTACCCATACGGATTACCTAGTTTTTCATAAACTAAATATATATATATATATATATATATATATATATATATATATAAAGCAAGGCTGCCGATTGACGATTGCGCCTTGCATGAAAGAGCCTGTCGTCTCTGAGTGTTGACTTTAATGTTCACTTTTATATTTATGTTTACATACGCAAATATAGCTCACCTTAAAACTATATTTCTTCATATATATATATGTCGGATCTATATCCATATATATGTAAGCAAATATATGGATATATGGATATAGATCCGACAGTATGAAGAGAAATATATTCATGTTTAATTGAATATAGTCTAATGCTAATGATGTTTTATGAATATGTCCTGAAGATTGTCGACTAGACCGAAACGTCCGACGTTGACATTATATTAACATTAAAACAGCATTATTGTATATTAGGATTTTTTTGTTTGTTTTTTTCCATACATTTTATATTCATATATATATATATATATATATATATATATATATATATTGAAGTTTTCGGCTCTTGTTTTGAAACGTGAGAACTCTTATGATTTGGAATCATATTTTTAAATAAATAATTATATTTATGCTCTACTTTTGTATCGAGCACTATTTTTTAAAATAATAAGAAAAATACTAAAGAACTTTTGCATTATTTACCTAACGAGTTCTTTCCTATTTTCCATATATTTTCACACACACACACACAAACACACACACATATATATATATATATATATATATATATATATATATATATATATATATATATATATATATATATTTCTACACATATAGTTGAACATATGATTGTCTTGCCGAGGTACAACTTACCCATGTTTCTAATCTAGAAAATTATCTATGCTCCATGGGTTTTACCTGTAAATCGGTGGTCAGGCCCAAAGGATTGATGTCCACCCCTGATGTTTGAGCTGAAGCTGCTCGATCCTCGCTATTGATAGAGTTCAAAGTTCTTTACGCGGTCTAAAAGGGGAAGGCTTACCCGCCACACTTAGCTTATTTCTGATATAAGTATCAGAGAAATGGAAACTGAATATAGACTACGCTGCGCCAGAAGTAGATTTCGCCCAACCCCACAAATCGATACAAATCCAAACATCAATCTAAAAACACGAGCCATGTTCTTAACCTCGTCAGATCGAGAATTAGATATCATGTATGGCACCCAAATCGTTCAGAAATATCTAAACTGTCAGCTGCATTCAATCGCTTGCTAATATCGACGATTAAAAAAAGTCTTTAAGCGAGTGAAATCTGAGGGTCTTAGTAAAGACTATCCCTCTTTGAAGATTGTGGAATGGTGCTACAGAATAAAAAATAGATAGCACATTTAAATCAAAGAGTTAATAATGACATGTTAACATTCCACATTTCTTTAAATAAAAGGTTAGGAAGGAAACTTTCATCAAAAGAGCGTTAAGCTGCGTTTAAGAAATTTGTTTTATTGAAAAAATTTACTTAAATTAAAGATTTCATAAATTTCAAACGTAAACAGTAATGGCTGTTCAGTCAATGTATGCCAAATGTTTTCATATAGGGAAACGTCTGCAATTACCAGGCGGCTATTATTATAATTACTATTACCAAACAGCTAATATTGCCATTACCGTTACCAAACAGTTATTTTTACTATTACTATTACAAAACGGCTACTATTAACATTACCATTACCAAACGGCTATTATTACTATCACCATTGCCAAACGGATAATATTACCATTACCAAAGAGCTAATATTTCCATTACCATTACCAAACGGTAATATTACTATTACCAAATGGATATTATTACTATTACCATTAACAAGCTACAATTATTGCCATTACCAATACCAGCGACTAATATTATTACCCTAATGAAACGGCTAATATTATTGTTACCAGTACGAAACGGATAATATTACCATCTCCAAACGGTTACTATTATCATTACCAAATGGCTAATATTACTATTACCAAACGGTTATTATTACTATTGCCATTACCAAGTTGCTATTGTTGCCATTACCATTACCAAACGGTTATTATTACTGGTACCAAAACCAAACGGCTACTATTACCAAACGGTTACTATTACCATTACCAAACGGTTAATATTACTATTACCAAACGGTTATTATTACTATTGTCATTACAAAGTTTCTATTATTGCCATTACCATTACCAAACGTCTATTATTATTGATACCATTACCAAACGGATAGTATTACTATTGCCAAACGGCTATTATTACCATTATCATTACCAAATGACTAATATTACCATTATGATTAGCAAATCGCTATTATGACTATTGCTATTATCAAACAGTTAATATTACCATTAACAAACGAAACATTGCAATCCTTCCACTACTTAGTCGCTATTTCCATGGCAAATGTTTTCTATTTTTATGTTGCCCTAATTCAGACATTTACATCTCGTGTACGCCATGTTATCTCCCCAGAGTTGAATCCCCTTCATTTCTAATGGGTTCCAAATGTAAAGAAGTTCTATCCAAAAAGCTTCTCTCCCCAACATGGAGAAGGGATTCCATGATTACTTTAATCTTCGCCTATTTATGTCAAGGGTCAGTGATTATATGTTGTCCCTATTAATCTCCACTTCCTTCTAACTTCTGCACCATTTGTAATACACACATCATTCATCATTAACCTTCTAAGGCAAATTTTCCCAACCGATGCTCCCGGGCTCCCTTAACGTTAGCTTGGAGCTCACCTAAACGGTACTTGGTGGGCCCCAAGCTAACAGAAGAGTAATTAATTAATTATTTTAATATTTTAAAAGTCATAAATTTTTAAAACTCTAGAGCAAGGGTATTCAACCGAAAGAAGAATTTCCCCCAGGGAACAATTCTAGAGTTTCGGGATAGGATGGAAAATAATATTTTACTTTTTCACGTTAGGAATTCTGCAAGGAAAACACAAAGTAGTTTCTTCATAAATCCCTGAGAACTGTAGCACCACTCTATGAGGCACTGCTGTCGTTCCACTGCTCATGTCCGGTTCTTATTTTCAGAACTGCTCAGTTATTTCTCGCCCGTTTCCACAGAGTGCAAGTACGCACTGCCCTACCCAGGGTTTGAACTACTCACTACAACTATGCCACTGAATTCGCAAACCAACGCTTTTATCCACTAGGCCATTGTCCTGTGAAAATGAACGGGAGTAAATAAAAATAAGAACATGACGATATACCTAGAAATGATCAGTGACATGAGAACAGTCCCGCCCCCTTGATTAAATAAAGGGTTCGGTTCAGAATTCCTTGTAGGTTACACAGACCGATATACACCTGACAATAACAACAACAAAGATGAGAAGAATAGTCCGAATATAAATAGTGTAAATAATAATAAATTTGCTTGTCACAATGACACAAGTATAAGGTACCTAATTAATATAGGACTCATTATTCACTATTAACAGTCAAGCAGACTAACTAAAAAAAAAACAAAAAAAAAAGAATCAGGCCACCTGCCATAGACCCATATTTAGTAAGTTTGTCTATCTGACCAAATCCAATTCCCTTGTTTTCTCCCTGTGATGTTTTACCGGATTAAGTTACTCTTAGTAAATATTTATTCTCCAGTACCTTTTCGAATTCGAGCTGGCAGTTGCGTTAATGAGCAATATGATAGCCATCGGTTAAAGATCGACTTAACGGGTTCAATTCTGGACGGTGCGATAGTCTTTGCCCCCCTTCTAAAGGGTCTGTATTTCTTTCTGCGTGAAAGTTTAAACAAAACAAACATCAAGTGGATGGTAATAGAATGCAAATAGTTTTATATTGGCGCGTCACGATTTATTGATGTGAATGTGTCTGTTTTAAGTAATGATACAGAATACGTTGGCTTCCTTATAAGATTCGAGTTAATGGTAACTTGAAAAGCTGGAGAAATTCAAGAGAATTTGGTCGGTCTGTAGGGTGAGATATACCTTCTACGACAGCTGCATCGTTTTCAGCGAGACATTACAATTTTGTGCCTCGGGGGGTCTGGAGGCAGTCGGGAATCTCCGAGTTATTCCGGTGTAACAGCAAAATTGTCCAAATCGTGTAACAGCAAAATTGTCCAAATCGTCTAACAGTCGAATAAAATAAAATAACAGAAAAATTGTCCATCCCACAAAAAGTTTAATATCTAAAAAAAAACACTAAGCAAATTGAGTTTCTTTTTTATCTGAGGAAAATTAGCAAATTTAAATAAATCTGATTTGAAACAAATATTAACAACTTAGAGCATATCATGATGTATACAAGCATTTCTTAACTACCGTGTCTACTTCTTTTCCGGGGTGTTAATCGATTTATTGACAGCCGAATGACCTCCGAACTTGTTCATAGTTAAGTATGTAGCTGGCGATAAAGTTTATATGAGGGTGATTTTAATTCCTCTGAAAACTCTGCTTTTAACTAATAGAGTCACTGAAATTTCTCAAAAATTCATAAATTTAATTAAGCGGCTGAAACACATGTTATTGGCTTTGTGGATAATGTACGCTTTTCTTTCAAAATTATACCAGGTATGACAGCAAAATTGTCCAAATCGTGTAACAACATAATTGTCCATCCCACAAAAAGTTTAATATCTAAAAAAAAAAAAAAAAAAACACTAAACTAATTGAGTTTCTTTTTACCAAGTTTTCAGAAAAGACGTTTAGCCATCTTGACATCCTTTCTCGTAAGAATCACAGAAAGTTAGAAGGTAAAATAGAGCCAAGATGATCTTATATAAGTTGGAAAATTATCCTGAATAATATATATATA